>JAOXYA010019587.1:0-26666 GCA_028565675.1 Sorex palustris | reverse complement strand
ACGTCACGGGGAGCTTGCCAGGCTCTGCCGGGCGGGCGAGATCCTCTCGGTAGCTTGCCGGGCTCTCCGAGAGGGGCGGAGGAATCGAACCAGGGTCGGCCATGTTGGCTGCGTGCAAGGCAAACGCCCTACCGCTATGCTATCGCAGCCGGCAACAAAACATCAACTATATTTTTTTAAATTTGTCTTTGGATGGGCTGGAGCAATGGCACAGCGGGTAGGCCGTTTGCCTCGCATGCGGCCAACGCGGTCAACCTGAGTTCGATTCCTCTGCCCCTCTCCGAGAGCCCAGCAAGCTAACGAGAGTATCTCGCCCACACGGCAAAGCCTGGCAAGCTCCCCGTGACGTATTCGATATGCCAAACACAGTAGCAAGTCTCATAATGTTACTGGTCCCGCTCGAGCAAACTGATGAACAATGGGAGGACAGTGCTACAGTGACAGTGATTTCTTCAGATGTTCTACCACAGTCACCATGTAAGTCCATCGACCTGCCCTGTTCCAGAGACTCATACAGAAATCTCGACAAAGATCAACTAGCTGCAAAAATTTCTCCCACAACCCATCCTGGCTGAGACCCTCCCCCCGGGGTGATCTCAGTGGGGCCAGCTCCCCCCAAACAAAGCCCAGGAAGCCACTGCCACTCCCCAATGCCCCACCATGCCTCCAGCCGGACTGCCCCCTTAAGTGTTTTGAATTTTCAGGAGCGAAATCTCAAAACTGTACCACACTTGCATCTTAGTACGAGCCGGATTGGATGGGATGCAATGTAGAAGAAGCCTATGAATCCCCGCTAACGAAACACTACCACAGGGCTGAAGCGATAGTATAGCAGTAGGGCAACTGCCTTGCTCACTTGTTCAATCCCCGGCACCCCATGTGGTCACCAGAGCACCAGCAGGGCGGGGGGGGGGAGCCCTGAGTGCAGAGCCGGGAATCCAGGAGTAAGCCCCGAGCTGCCCATAAAACCCATTTCCGGGGCTGGTGTTTGCCTTGCACGCGGCCGACCCGGGTTCAATTCCCAGCATCTCATAGGGTCCCCTGAGCACCGCCAGGAGTGATTTCTGAGTGCAGAGCCAGGAGGAACCCCTGTGCATTGCCAGGTGTGACCCAAAACAACAACAACAACAAAAAACACCCGTTTCCATGAAGCTGAAAACGGAGCTTAGGGCTCTGCCACCAGGGTCATTCTGATCCTCAGCCCTGGAGTGTTCGTCCTAAGTTGTTCGAGGAGAGAGATGAAGGCAAGGCAGGGGAGGAGAGGGGAGGGGTCTCAGAGGAGGGGAGAGGAGAGGGGAGGGGAGGGGGTCTGAGAGGAGACACGGATCTCTCCCCACCCGAGGGCCAACCCGCCCCACTCCCTCAGGCCCCTACGTGAGCTGTGCACCCCCCAATCCACCCTGGACTCCTCAGCGCTCACAGCTCATCAAGGACACGCTCGCACCCTTGGTCGGCCTGAAGCTGTCAGGACGGTCGCTCGGGGACCAGGCGTGCCTGGCCAGCCACACATCAGCACACAAGCTCCCGCCGGACTCGTACAGAACCACCCTTTGATTTAGAGCAGAACCAGGAGCCAAGGCAGGGACCAGAGGGAACAGGCTGTCCGTGCTCAGGAACCGCAGTAAATGTTTTCAGGGTCAAATGTGCTCCCAAGAGCTGATCCCATTTACAACCCATCACTCTCCCCCCGGATGGGCTCCACCAACAGGATGACAGTCTCCTCCTCCTCCTCCTAAAACAACCCGGCTCGCGGGGCCAGAGGACGAGGCTCGGTCTCCCAGAAGACCCCAGCTCGCTTCCAGGCCCGCGAGCACACGCATGCACGGTTCTGACACGGAGGCTGCAGTTCTTCACGAGAACAGCCACAGCACGTCGTGCCGGGGACTAATGCAGGCGAGTCTTCAGAGTCTCGGCGTGGACGAGAGAAGCCCGGGCCCAGGCTTCTGCGGAAACCAGGGGAAGCACAGGGGAGCACGGACACTCCTTGGCCGCAGAAGCCAACGCTGCTGCCGGCATCTCTCAGGAGACGCTCCCGTTGGTGAGGTGCGGGGACACGAGAGGCCAGAGGCAACGGGGGCAGGGCTGCTGTCTGAGGCAAGGCAGGCATGGCACACGGACACATGGGCACAAAGGTGGGCAGCATGCAGACACACACATGGACACAAGGCACACACGGGCACACACGGACATACGCATACACACAAGGACATGCAGACACATGCATGGACACACAACAGACACATGTGCATATGCACCAGAACATGCAAACATACATGTGGACACATGACACACAGCGACATGCATACATACAAGGACATTCAGCACATGTATGGACACACAACAGACACATGCCGACAGACCAGGACATGCAGACCCACATGTGGACACAGGACACACACAAACACATGGTACACACAAAACCATGCATGTACACGAGGACACGCAGACACACATCTGGACACACGCATACACACAAGAATGTGTAGACACAGGTGGACACAGGACATGCATGCGGCATGCGGACACATGCACACACAAGGACATGCAGACACACATGTGGACACAGGAACACATGTGTATACACATACACACAAGGACATACACATGTGGACACAGGAACACATGTGGACACACACAAGGACATACAAACACACGTGGACACGACATACACAGAGACATGAGCATACATACAAGGACATGCAGCATGAATGGACACAGGACATGCATGAAGACACATGCATACACACAAGGACATGCAGACACACGTGTGGACACATGGCACACAGAGACACACACACAAGGACATGCAGACACATGCATGGACATAAGACACACATGCAAGCAGCGCTGAGGGTGTCCTCTGAGCCCCTGCCAAGGAGACACTGACCAAATGCTGGCCGTTCCCTGGACACACCCTCGAGACTGACGGGGTGGGCTCTGACGACGACGTCGCCAGGAGGGTCCAAGCATACGGGCGATGCCTGCAGTCCGGTCTTGGCCATGACACCCATGGCCCACCCTGCAGGGCTCGGGTCACCTCCGTGTGCGTGCCCAGACGTGTCACCCATGGCCCAATGCCGGCTGCGACCGAGTCTCGTCTCTCCCTGCCCCGTGCAGCAGGGGCACGGCCAGGCCGATCAAAGGCCAGGGGGCCGAAAGGGCCAGAGGGGCCCAAGCTGGACCAGGGAGGGAGACGCCTGCCGATGGGGGAGCAGAGGCAAGGGGGTGGGGGAGACGGGAGGGAAGGTGGGTCACGGGGCAGCAGGAGGTGAGGCCTTGCCACTGAATCTCATTCACTCGGACTCTGATCAGCGGAACTTCGCACTGGTACAGGCTGGGCCAGCCTCTGAGCACCGGAAGTGAGCGCCCACGTGTACTTCCTCCACTCCCGGGGGCTGCAAGAGGACTTTCAGCAGCGTTTCTCACCCAGGAGCTACATGGCCCCTGGTGGGCCCAGGGTATTTCAGGGGCACAGTAAGAACTACACACACGAGGCCTTGGTGGGGGTGAGGGCCCCCCTGAGACCTCGGGGGCGAGGCACGGGAGGAACAGAGGTAGAAGGGGGTCCCAGGCAGGAAAAGGATGAGAATCACCGCATGGGGTGTCAGATGCTGCTTTCCAGCAGACAACCTGGCTCGATCCCCGGGACCCCAAGACCCCCTGCCTGCCTGCCAATGCCTCTGAGTCAAGCCCTCTGCGCCAAGGACCACTTGAAAGGCCAAAACCAAACACGGGACACTCCCGAAGAGCTTGAACACGCCCAACACAGTGACACGGGGCTGCGCGGAGAGCCACGCGGGGGTGACGGGGCACGGACCGAAGGAAAGACGGAAGTGGGGGTGCAGACGCGTCTCCCCTTACGCTGGGCCCTGCCGAGAACTCACACACATGCCCCAGCCCCCGACTCCTGCTCACTCTCCACTCTGCAGACCTGGCAGGACCTCCGCGGGGCTCCCCGAAAGCTGACGGCAGGAGTCTATGAGCACCCGCCTCGCTCCCTGGGGCACAGAGCCGGGTTGCCGTGTCTGCCGTGGGACTGTGTGGGCGAGTCAGGCCATGCCGCCTGCCCTGGGCACTCCAGGAGGTTTTCCCGGGATCGCACCATGGGACATCCCAAGGGCTGGAGGCAGGTGGAGCGGCTGAAACACAGAGGCAAAAGGGGGTACTGAGTTCAGCACCATGTGCAGCAGGGATACCATCCTGGAGACCCCTGGCCCAGTGAGTGGTCTTGGTTTCAAAGGAATGGGCAGAGGGGTTAGGAGAGCAAACGGTGGACACGCTGTCCACAGGGTATGGCCCCTGGGGTTCCCATATGACACCTGGAGGCAGCACCAGGCCTTTATGGAGGAGAACCAAGCACCGGCTGTAGCCCTCGGGTACCCGCGGGGCTGCTTGGTGTCCTACACCCCAGGCCCGGGAGTTAGCAGGAGACTCCGCGTCTTAAGCTCATGCCTGAACACTGAGCGTCGGTCTTTACATACAGGAGGGGCCGACCCCCATCCCCACTCCTGCCACAGCTCCCGGCCAACCCTTCCCCAACGCTGGGGGCCTTTCCTGAGGATGCCCAGAAGTCGTGGTCCAGGTGGGGACTTGGAGGTGAGCTGGGATTCTGGACCCTGGGAGAGACGTGGGTCTGAGAAGCCCTGACTTGGGGTGGGGAGAAAGAAGTAGGTTTGGCCTCGTGCCCCCCACCCCAGGGACGGCTTTCCCAAGGCAGTTCACCGTGTTCCCCCGCTCGGCATTCATGAAACCATTGCCAGCCTTCAGCAAAATAGACTCCAGGTGACCACTTTTCTCTTCCATCGAGGAGGGATCAGACAATCAGGACAAAAGGCCCAGCCGGAGGAGGAGACGACCAAGGCCGCCAGCCATCTGCCTCAGAGAGACCAGCTGGGTCCAACCCTCTCTCCCTGGGGCTTCTCTCTGTGAACCAAGAGAAAAGGAGCCCACCCCCATTACCGCCTCCAGGGGAAGTTCCTGGGGTCTGTCTGCTGAGCTGGATTCCATCAGTGCCAGGGTGTGGGCCAGAACTGCGCCATGGACCCAGATATCACACCTCGGCCCCCGTGGGGGTCCCCACGGCCACACCAGCCCAATTCCTAGCACGGACTGATGGCTCTCTTGGGGTCCGTGTTTCTGAGCGTTCCTTTGGCTGAATAAGAGTCCCTGCAAGGCTCCCTCCGAGCGTCTGGTAAGAAAAAGAAACTCTTGCGGCAGAAAACGCTCGCAAACCTGATGAAGGCTGAGGAAGGGGAAGGATGGCGGCTGCGGGAACGCGGCGTCAGGAAGGAGTCTTTGACCAAATAAGGCCAGAATTTCTGCCGCCTGGATTCCGCCGGCCAGGGGCAGCACGCTGGGCAGCTGTGTCACACAGCGGCATGGCGCGGAATCAGCTCGGTGGAAGCTAAATGCAGAGACCTGAGTGTGCACCGCGGGGCTGTGTGTGCAGGTCCGACCCTCACCCCTTTACCGCACGTCCTGGTTTTCGGGGCACGTTCAGGAATACTCAGATGTTTCTCATTACCCTCTGTGTACACCCCATAAAACAACAGGCTCGAGATGTTCTTAAGACCCCACCAAAGAGCCGGCGGGGCCTCATCAATCACCCCTTCCTCAGAAAGCAACCGCGCGGGGGCTCGGGCTGACTTGTTTAAACAGGATCTTCCTGGAGAAGGTTCCAGCTCTCTCTGGAATTTCAAAGAAAGGCGCCGTCTTCTTTTTCTTACGGGTAGAGGCTGCCACATCCACTTTCCCTGCCGCCGCCTCGAGGGGTGCAGGGACCTGGGCTGAGTTGTGTGCACCCAGACAGTTCCAAAAGCCGCAAACACCCAGCACCAGTTCTGCATTATTCAGTCTGGTGGGCACCAGAGTCAAGAGGAAAGAAATCTCTCTTGACGGCGTGAGCTCCAAACCTCCCAGTAGCCGAGCCCACGGCTGTGCCAGTTCCCGGCAATTACCGCAGGAGCCAAGATGGAGAGGACCCGGGACTCAGGGTCCCCGATGCCTAGTCTCATGGCTCCAGTGAAGACCAGGCTAGTGAGCGGCATGATGACAGCAGCCTGCAGGTGGTCCTGGAAGCTCCCCCCACCGTACGCCCCCTCCGTGGCTCAGCTCCGCTTCTCTGCGCCAGACTCCAGGGAACGGGCCCTGTCTCCCCTCACCACTGGGTAACCCAGCCCTTTCATTTTCCCGGACAACCAAAATGAGGATGAGTTCAGCGTAGCTGCCCTCCAAACCATCTTCACGTCATGCGGGATGGGCGTTCCCAGGGGGCGTATTGAGTGGAGGGTCCAGAAAGACTCAGTTTCCGTCTCCACAGGGAAAATCAGAGGGCGACCTCCATGTCCCAAGCCCATCTATCGGTTCAGCTCTGCTACGTCGGTGTAAATCTCACCCGACTCTCTCCCGTGAGCAGGAGTGGCTCGCCGCCCGGGGTGGGGTCTCCTGGCCTTCCCAAGTCCTGCTCCCCCAGGCTGGTGCTAAGGGGGCAGTGATGGAACCAGTGACCCAGAGCGCAGAGGATCTGGACCGCCGTTGGCGATGTCCATGGCCTCCAGTGGTGGCTTATTCTCCTGGCCACAGTTTGTGGCCCCCACGTCAGCCGCCGCATAAGGGCCCTGCCCACAGGCTCGGCACCACACAGGGGCACCCCCTGCCCCACACCCAGGAGGTCAGAGGGTCCTTTGAGCGCCCCCCACCTGTGAGAGCGTGAGCTGGCTTTCCTGGGTGTGTCCCCCAGTTCCACCCAGAGTCGCTGCAAATTTCACGACACACTGTGGGGAGAAGAAGAGAGGGCATCACTGAAAGGCTGCCGTCCACCTTCCTTGGACACAAGATGTGAGCACTAGAGAGGCAGGACCGGGATGGGCCTTGAGCCCTACAGCCTGCTGATGTCGTTCAATCCTGGACACCACCCATGGGCTCTGAGCATGGCCGGGGCTCACTCCTGAGCCCCCAGCCAGGAAGGACCCTGCGCACGCCCAGCTGTGGGTCCCTCTCCCAGAACAGACAAAGGCTAGGCTGCGTGTGGCAATGGAGTGGCGGCAATGATCACGCAGGGAAAGACGGAATCTAGCCTGGTCCAGCCGGCGGAGACCCGAGCCAGGCGGGTGCGAGTGGCCGGGACAAAGAGAAAGAGCTTCTTGGCTCCTGGCTGGACAGTGAGCAGAGCCCCCCTGAACCTCTCCTTCCTCTTCTTCCTCCTTCTCCTCCTCCCCATCCCCTCCCTTCTGTCCTGGTCCTCACCACAGACAAAAAGTCAGAGGAATATCTTTATCTTCTCCCCATCACTCAAGGAGACCTGAGAAGCCCCAACCTGCACCTTCCTGGGTTCCCAGGGGTGCCGGGAAGGCTGGGGCATATGGCAGGTGTGCACCTTTCTGGGGCGGGGGGTGGTCAGTGGGTCAGTGTCTGAACTGGGCCCCAGGAAGCAAGTGACGTGTCCTGAGTCGGGGAGAGGAGGAAAGAGAGGGCAGCTGGGGGAAGGGGGTGTCATGGGCCTGGGTGGGCAGCGGGGAGGAAGCACATGTCGTCGGTGCTAGAAACGGAAGGTGGGGCCGGGGAGATAGTGCAGAGGGGAAGACGAGCTTCCTGGATCTGGGACAGAGAGTGCCAGGGGTTGGGGGAGGTGGGGGGGGGCCTGGACCCAGCCTTTGTGAGTGACCATCACCTTCCCAGAACAGAGGGGCCCGGCCCTGGGGCAGGAGTCACACTTCCCCAGTACTGCCCTGCACAGATGCACCGACACAGCCGTGGGGAGGCCCGGGCAGCTCCGGGGATACATGGGCAGTGAGGGACCATCCCCAGGGGGTCCGTGTCGGGAGACCAAGCCTGGCACCAGGGACCGGCGGGCGGGGGCCCCTCCGGGATCCCCAGGACCCCACAGCTTACGGCCCTGGGGATAGCTGGACCTCAGGGAGGCCCCAGAACCAGGCTCTGGGACCCCCCCCACTCTGCCACCGAGACGTCTGGAAAGGCTGTTCATCCTCGGGGCGCCTGCGGGATGCCCCACTGCTGTGAACAGCTGTAGAGTGGCCCGGCTGGCTCTGCGTCAACCCAGCACCCCCTCCCGCCTCCCTCCTGCCCCACAGTCCCAGGAAGACCCCCTCCCACACGCACACAGCACATACACGCATGCCGTAAGTGTGCACACGCCACAGTGCACACATCACGTACACCACACATGTTAAGTGGATGCGATATATGAACATGCCCTGTACGTATGTGAGCGGCAGGTGCACACATGCCACATGCGTGTACACCACACAGGCCATATGGGCGTGCTTAAGCCACACATGTGAACACCACAGGCCGTATACATGACCCCACATACGGCACCCGGGACACACACACATGCACCCCACACATACACATAGCCCACCTTGGGCATATACGTACTGCAGATGTGTGCAAACCACATGCATGCAGGCTCAAATACACACATGTGAGCATGACAAATATGGCCATGGCCCACACATGCATTCACATACACCGCGTTCCACGTGCTGCCATCCCATGCATCCCCATTGCTGTGCGTGCACATGCAGCCCAGAGCGCACACGTCCCACGAGTGAGCGTGCACCAGGCACACTGTCGGGAGTGATCCCTGAGCTCAGGTGGGGATGGGGGGGGAGGGGAACGCGCCCCCTTGTCCTTCACCAGGGAAACTCTGCAGCACTAAAATGGTCCCCAGAGCGTCCCGGAGCAAACCTAGAGCACAGAGCCCGGTGCAGCCCGTGAGCGGCCTGAGGTGGGGCCCAAGGAACCCAGGAACCGTCCCGTGCTCTTCCGGGGACCCTGGTCTGTGCGGGCAGGGCAGAGCTGATACCCCCACAGGGAGCTGAGGCCGCGGGCGCCGCTGGTCAGCTGAGTCCCGTCTGCAACTACGCGGACTCGGAAAGCTCCTCTGTATGCGGGGACTGGGGGCTCCAAACCACTGGAGCTCCCCGAGGCTCCTCAGGACGCCCCTTGACATGGCGGAACCCACTGCGATGACAGCAGCTAAGCGGCCGGCCACGCAGGGGAACGCGTTTCGGTCCAAGGAGAGCAGAGCGGAGAGGCAGGACTCAGCCCGCTCTGGGAATGTCGGCCGGGCCTGGGAAGAGCGCGGAGGCGGGAGTGCGGCCCTGCACGGGGAGGCCCAGGGTCCGACCTCGGTGGCCACGGGAGCATCCCCCCAGCACTGACCCACCTAGCCCCTCGGCTGAGAACTGCTGGGAGTGACCTCAGATGCCCTGAGAACTTCTTGGAGCGCTACCCAGCTACCCCAAAAGGAAAAGAAAGTTATGAATAAAATGAGGAATCTATTACTCCCCCGGACACCAGCACTGCCCTGGCATGCGCTCTCGCACACGGAAGGACACGTCCGTTCTAGAATCTCGAGCTCTTCCTCCGTTCTAGAATCCTGAGCACTTCCTCCGAGCAGCAGTTCCAGCCAGGCCTCCTGGGCTGTCTGGGGGCCAGACCTGGCGGTGCTCGGGGGCTCCGGCAGGCTGGCACTCAGGAAGGAGCTGCACCTGGCTGTATGGGGGTTTTACGGCATGCCAGATTCTGCACCCCAGCCTGTGGTCGGCCCTCCAGCCATCTCCCCACCTCTCTCTCCCAGACGCCCATCGGATCCTTGCCCCTGTGCGTTCAAGGGCACGGCCTTAATAGCTCATAAATGGTGGACCACTGTTCAGCAGAGTCAGAGTCTGGAACCAGCCGGAGGGCCCTCAAACAGAGGAACCGGATAAAGAAACCCTGGCACACCCATGTAGGGGAGTACTACACAGCCACCAAAAAGATGAAATGATGGAATCCACTTATAAATGGATGGACATGGAAGGTATTCTGCTGAGTGAACGGGTCAGGAGGAGAGGGACAGACACAGAATCCCTCATTTGTGGGATATAAAAAAAAACATAGTATGAGACTAATACTCAAGGACAGTAGACATAAGGGCCAGGAGGATTGGTCCATGGTAGGAAGCCTGCCACAAGTGGGGCGGTGGGGCGGGGGTCAGGGAAGCCAAGGGGTGCAGGGAGTGCAGTTAGGACAGAGGAGGGACCACTATGACAATGTCACTGTCACTGTCCTCCCGTTGTTCATCGATTCGCTCGAGCGGGCCCAGTAATGTCTCCATTGTGAGACTTGTTGTTACTGTGTTTGGCATATCGAATATGTCACGAGTAGCTTGCCAGGCTTTGCTGTTGCGGGCAAGATACTCTCGGTAGCTTGCCATGCTCTCCGAGAGGGGCGCAGGAATCGAACTCAGGTCGGCCAGGTTGGCTGCGTGCAAGGCAAACGCCCTACCGCTGTGCTATCGCTCCAGCCCACTATGACGATAGTTGGAAATGATCACCCTGGACAAGAACTGAGAGCTGAAAGGAGGGTAAGGGACACACGTGAAAACTTTTCAGTACCTGTGTTGCAGACCATCATGCTCAAAAGGAGAGAGTGGGGGCAGGAGGGAGAGAGGGAGAGAGAGTCAAAGTTTCTGCTGTAGATGTAGGCTATGGGGTCGGAGGGGAACTGGGGCCATTGGTGGTGGAAAACGAGCACTGGTAAAGGGACGGGTGTTGGAACGTTGTGTGACTGAAACCCGGTCACAAACAACTTTTCATTTGTGTACCTCAGGGTGATTCAATAGAAAATTAGTGAATAATAATTTTTTAAAGTTGCTGCTTCTCCCAGGCCCAGAGAGAAGCACCCTGCAGCCATGGGACCGAGCAAAGGCGCTCACTCTGCCCCCCACCCCACCCCACCCTGGAGGTGGCAGAATTTGCCTTCGCTTCCTCCAAGCCCTCCCTTGTCACCTGCTGTCACCTGCCCTGTGCGGATGAGCACCAGGCTGGAGAGGACGGAGCCAGGGCACAGTGACCGCAGGAGGCCAGGACTCGAACCCACGAGTGCTGGTTTCACAATGCTTCATTTCCATCTTCAGTTTTGTTCTATTTTTTTGTTTGGGGGCCACATGCAGTGATGCTCAGGGGTGACTCCTGGCTCTGCACGCACGAATTACTCTTGGCAGTGCTTGGGGGGACCCTATGGGATGCTGGGGATCGAACCCGGGTCGGTCACATGCCAGGCAAACACCCTACTATCTGGCTCTGGCCCCACAGTGGGCCACTTATGTCATCTTGTCTGACCCACCCATAAAACCCAGCTCCCAAGGCGATGGGAGAGGCCCCCAGAGTAAGAGGGTGGTGCACGAGAAGGCTGTGATTCTGGTCCAGCCACTGTCTTGCCATCACCAGAGACAGGAAACTTCTCAGCCAACCTCCTGCACATGCCCTGTCTCCCACCCAAACTACCAAGCACTGGTGCAAAAGTCTGATAATGTCCAGTTAACAAGATGAGTTCTTTAATTAAAGGGCTTTAAATAACGGGGGCTTTTCGGGCGGGGAGGGGTGGGGGAGGTGCTTTGGGCCACACCTAGTGGTACTCAGGGATGGAGTCTCACTCCTGGCGGGGCTCGTGGACCATCCAGGTTGGATCCCAGGTCAGCTGCGGGCAGGGCGATACCTTCCCAGCTCTCCTGTGTCCCCCACCACCACCAGGAAGCCCCCAGCTTCCCCGCTTTCTTCTGCCTCCTTGGAACGGGAAGCTGTGGTCTAGGGCCTGAGGCACAGCCAGACCCCAGGGTTTCTAGAACATCCACTTCACACGTTCCGGGCCGTGCTGGCTGGCTCCCACGGCAGAGCTGATATGCAGAACGACGGAAGTATAGGGGGCAGAGCAGAGATGTATGCCACCCACCAGGTGCCCGGTTACAGGAAGCGTTTGCCAGCCCACACCTCTTAGCACCCTTTAAATATCAGAGGCCAGAACCGGGGAGCGAGCTCAGAGATCAGGAGCACTGAATCCGTATGTGGGGAGCCCCAGGTTCACAACCCGGTACCGTATGTTTCGAATGGAGGAGCCCTGGGTTCCCACTCAGTACCATGTGCTTTGTATGTGGGAGCCTCAGATTCACTCCCAGCCCCACGGACTCCATATGTGGGAGCCCCGAATTCACCCCCGGCACTTGGTCCCCTGAGCCAATAGTGACTCCCAAGGACTGAGTTGAGAGTAGCCTTGAGTGCTGCTAAAAATAAATTACCAAGTCTGATTAGGATTGGGGTCCCTGGGGCCAGAGAGAGAGTCCAGTGGGTGCTTGCCAAGCATGTGGCCAACCTGCGTTCCATCCCTGGCACCACAGATGGTCCCCTGAGCCCCCCAGGAGTCAGCCCGGAGCAAAGCCGGGTGCAGCCCCAAGACCCCTCCTCCCCAAATAGTATTCCTATTAAAAATAGTGGTGATTAAGGAATTTTATTTTAAAGGGGTTGATCGAGGGACAGAAAGATAAAAAAAGAACTATGTATGCTTTTCATGCAAGAGGCCTGGATTTGAACCGCAAACACCGCCAGGAGCGATTTTCAAGCATGGAACCAGGAGTAGCCCCTGAGCGCAGCTGGGTGTGGCTATTCAAACAAAAAATTATGCAGATATGCCCCCCATCAGCATCTGATATATATGTGAGTATGCATACACACGCACACACGCACACGCACACAACATACATAAGTGTCAGAGATGAAAGAATGCTAACAAGTTAGAATAAATTTGAATTTTTTTTCTAGCGTATATTTAAAATATATGCTTTTCCATAGCTCTTTTTGTCAAAGACATAGCACACGGTACCTAACTATATAGAAAAACCCCCAAAATTATATTCAACCAGTAAAACTCTCTCTAGCCCCTAAATCCCTAAAAATTCTATAGACCTGAAAAATAAACCAACCAAAACAATAAATAAATACAATTTCAACGTGTTCTGATTTTCTGAAAAACCCATCATCTGGAGGTTCCATGAAACGGACATCTCAAATTCTAAAGCTTTTCCATTTGTCCCTCAAATTGGTCAGTGGGTGAATTAATGCGAGAAGCGGGCAGAGAACTGGCTCTGGACGGCAGTGAAGGTCTCCCCATCACTTTCCACACAGAACCATTTATTCCACACTGTTCTCACCCTCATCTTCTCTGCCCCTCCCCAGGCCCCCGTCCCTTCTTCTCTCCAAGTGTCATTAAGCCACTAAGGCACGCGGCCCTCCCTGAGAGCAGAGATGGGCTCTGGTTTCAGTGCTCACCTTCTGTTCAGAACTGTCCCTCTTCCCATTCGGAACGGAGGCTACGCGCTCTGCTCCTACACATCGGCGGCCGTGTCAGAGAGGAAATGTGGGCAGCGTGTTTTAACAAGTAGGCTTCCTCTGCCTCTGAAAGCCTTCAAACGTTTCGTTTCCCAGATCACACAGCAAAAGCCAACAATTACCGCCCAGCCGAGGGGATCCATCGCCCTGTCATCCCAGCAGTGAAGAGTCACAACAATACAGCAGGCAGGGGAACAGAGAGGCCGGCTAGAAAGGCACCTTCAGGAAAAGAGGCAGTGGACACAATCGAAAGCACCTTCAGGAAAAGAGGCAGTGAACACAATCCCGCAGGGAATCTGAACTTCCAGCCCTACGACACTTCCCCAAAAGCCTGAAATCAATATTACAACAGAGAGAGAGAGAGAACAAGCGATGAACTGAATCATAGAGATGATTAAACGCCATCCATTGATGTGTACCAGTCATTGATTTTTACGGATGAGAAAACACACCAAGCCCCAGAGCTCAAGCCTGGGATTTAGCGAGTGGCAGGACTGGGAACTCGTTTCCTGCCCCTCCCGTCAGCTCAGCACGCGTCCCCAGGGGACAGGGCTCCCTGGCCAGCCCCAGAGATTACACAGGACACCTCACAGCTAAATTCTTTTCAAAATATGCCCCGAGCACGCCTCTCCATGCCAGCAAGGCTACAACCCCCTCCCACTTGGTATCTCGGGTCACATGCTTGTTCCGGGCCCAAACGATCAAGGACGCCGCTTCCGTCCCCTCGGGCTGCAAAGTGGTGAGAAAGCAGATGGGGACTGAGGGGGGGCAGGGGTCGGAAGCCGGCTTGCCCCGCTGCATTTGGTCTTGGTGGAAACGGGTTTGAAATAGACACCGCTGCTCTGAACTCCCTCCCCAGACACTCTCCAAAGACTAAACAGCAATATTCCATAAAAAGACCAGATCGAGCCAGTGTTATTATCTGTCTGACACGGGGGGTGGGGGGGGTTATTCTGGTGAGTAGCTCAGAAAGTAACGTGGGTGTCTCTGATTATTTCAGTGCCCGGAGCCAACCGTAATTGGTCCAAAATAAATAAATAAATAAAAAGACATCTTTTTTTTTTTCCGTGACAAAAATACTGGGTTGCATGACAGCTTTCACTGGACCGCAAGACTTTCTTCACAAATTTAAAAAACAAAAAGTGAAAAGGAAACAAGTCCCACCTCCCCACCCAAACCCCCCACAAGCAGCAAAAGAGCTTTTCTTTTTTCCCCCCTGCCTGTCACTGGTGATTACAGTCACTCATATTTAAATTAATGATGCAAGATTAAAGGGTTTGGAATGCTGGTTATCCCCTAACCTACCCCCCAGCCCCAGCCCCCAACACACACACATATCCATGTCCTCTTAATCAATTGATAGCCCGGTCTCTGATATAGAGCAGGATTGTGGCAACGGACGCCAATCTGAAGTACAGGCTGGGGGACCCTCAGGGGCCAGCTCTGCGTGAAGTCCGCCTTGAGAGTGAGCTGCGCCCGCCCTGAGACCACCAGCTCTAACATCCGTTCCGCTTCTCCCGTGGCAGATAAAACGTGAAACCGTTCGGAGAGACACGGAAGGTCCTTTCTCCCACCTGCCCCCACCCACAACTCCCACCCGGAGCCCGCGTGAGCCCCCAGCCTCTGGGCAGACGCCTCCTCGGCTTAGAGAAACCCCGAGTCAGGTTCAACAGCGACCCGCCGAAACAGAGACCTGCCAAGCCGGGCCAACTGCACACTTGGCTTCCTAGACGGAAAGCGCTGGAAGAGCCGGGCGGAGAGGGGGGCGCGTCTGGGCGCTCGGCCACCCCCGGAGCCGGCTCCCCGGGAGGGACGGACAGACGGCCAGCCGGACAGCCGGGGCCGGGGCCGGGGCCGGGGAGGGGACACTCACCCACTCGGAAGTTGGTGGCGGTCAGCGTGTCGGCCGCGTGCCCGTTCTCGCTGATGAGCGTGGTGGTGTTGCCTTTCTCGCAGCTGTTCTGGCAGCTGCCCTTGGTGCAGGTGATCTTGCAGATGCTGGGCGTGAAGACCACCTTGATGCGGCCCGTGTGGTTGCTCACTAGCAGGGGCGGCAGGGAGAGAAAGAGCAACAGGCGCGTCAGCTGAGGATCCATGAACGGCCCCGGGGAAGGTTTCCTGGGAACCAGGAGGAAAAGGAAAAAAAAAAAAGCACAGCCAAGCGAAGGAGAGAAGCCCGGGCCGACAGGTTTAAGGCCGCCGGCGGCAGCAGCAGCAGCAGCAGCGGCGTTGCAGCCCGGCACTCGGCATCCGGCCGTGCCTCTGAATCGGGAGGAGGGCGCCTCCCCAGCCGGCACTCCGGGATGCACTCCAAAACCACATTTGAGGTCCAGTCGCTGGAGCGGGATTACTGGCCACCAGGCTGCACTTCGCTCGCAAGCAGACAAAGAGCCGTGCCGAGGGCACGGCCCAGCCCCGGAGCCAACCCCACAGGCAGCTGGGACGCAGGAGGGCCGGCCCTGCCCCCACGCGTGCGCCCCGCAGGAAGCCGATGTCCTGGCTGGCACCCTGCCCCTGGGGGAAAGGTTTGCACATCAGCGAACATCTGTCTCCAATCTCCTGGGACTCCCCCTGGCACTCCCGGACCCGGGACGGCCAGGGCAGGGCACACACCTCTGTACCCCCTCCCGGGGGGGTACCACGCTTCCCCACAGGCACCAGTGCAGCCCCTGAGTGTTTTCCGCGCACAGAGAGCAGCAGGTTTGGCTCCGGAAACGGGAGTCCAGAGAAGGAGAAGAATCCCGGGTGAAGAGTCCCTGCTCAAGGTCGCCCGGCAGTTCCTGGACCCCCAACACCTCCAGCAGCTGCTTCTCCCTGGCCGGCAGGGCACGGCGGTGCTGGAAAGCTGCACCCGGACTCGCCCCCTGCCACCCCCCCCCCAAACCCTGCCCACCCGACGGGTCAGTTCCCTGCTCTCGCGTGGGAAGGAAGCCGAGCTGACAGTTCCCTCCTCGCCTGCCGGTTCTTCTGACATCGATGTCAGAGTCGGGGAACTCAGCCCCACAGCCGCTCCTCCAGCCCCCGGTGGTCTGCAGGATGGGTCCTGCCCGCTTCGCCTATGTGGGACCCCCATGATCTCACATCCTGGCCATGGGACTGCCCTCCACGGCCGCGTCCCAAATCAATACTCAAGGTGTGGCAGATCGCACAAATTGGAGTTTCAGTTCTTTTGCAAGAAGGGGTACCCCGGGGTGGGCTTGGGCAGCCAGGGCAACCCCGGGACAGCAAGGACAGAGCCTAGGGCCTCCTCGCTCCTGGCCTCTGCCAGCCACGGGCTCCCTTGAGCAACATCCCTGGTTTGACTCTGATGTCTCCACCTGTGGCATGTTTACACCGGCAACACAATCCATTCCCCGGGCCAGAGCCATAGCACAGCAGGTTGGGCGCTTGCCCGGTAGGCAATCGACCCAGATTCAATACCCAGCACCCCATCTGGTCCCCCAACCACCACCAGGAGTGATTCCCAAGTGCAGGGCCAGGAGTCACCCCTGAGTATCGCTAGGTGTGACCCCAAACAAACAAAAAACAATCCTTCATCCTCAGGGAAGGCAGAAAGCAGATGTCGCAGTGAGTGGAAATAAGGGTTCATCTCGGAGGACTTCCGGGAAGAGGAAGCCCTGCCCGGGGTCGCCGTGCAGTGTCCGGAGGGGCAGAGCTGCCTGCACGCCCCCCCCAACTCCCGCCGCCCAACAGACCCCTGAAACCAGGTCAGGCTTCCGTTCTCAGGAAATCATCCACCAGGCTCCCAGGGATCACCCGCTCCACGAGCGACAAGTGAGCACGGGACTGGTCAGGTGAGCCTCGGGCTCCGAGCCCGACTGACGTTTCTCACCCGAATCTCCCTTGGACGGGGAGCTCAGTCCCGCACGCCCCGGGCCACTCTCCTCCACACCCGCTCACCGGGGCTCAGCTCCTGCAACGCTTCACTGACCCCTGTCCGGCCCGTCCTCGCCGAGAACAGCTGGCCACAGCTGCAAGGGGTGCGGGGTCAGCCTGGCCCTCCAGACGAGAAACGGCCCCCGCTCTCGTCCGAGCATCCCCCAAAGGCTCCCCCAGTCCCAGCAGTTCCCATAAGAGATCGGAACGTGCCGTTGGGTGGGGGCTAGGAGCCGGGTGGCTGCAGGAGGAAGCTTCCAGAAGGAGCCCCCACGCAGGGCCAGGCAGTCAACAATTCAAGGGAAGGGGCCTGCGGCTCTGAACAGTGACCCCACCCCCTGCCTCCAGGGGCTGAGGCCAGGATCCAGAACATTCCACTCTGCAGGTGCTCCCTGGGCCGAAACCCCCTCCACAGCCATCTCAAACCACGGGTGGAGGCTGGTTCCACAATCAGACCAACTTCACCCCCATCTGATGTGGCTTTCTATGGTAGCAGGAGAAAAAAGCAGCTCGGCCAATCTCCCTCCTGCTGGCAAACATCTCCGGAACGTTCTGTGCGTCTGCGTGTGAGAACCCACCAAACCCGAGACAGCAGTTGCCCTCCCACCTCCAAATTCTAGAAACTCCCTATTTTTTCTGGCTGTCAGTACAGTAATGAAGTTAGGACACGGTGGTGCCAACTCTCTGGCCTCTGGCACAAGCTCACGGCCACCCAGCCGCCATGCATGCGTGTGGTCACTCCAGCCAATCCATTGGATGCCCAAGTCACTGCATTTCACCTCCCAGACACAGTAGTTGCTTTACCAGAGCTGGAGAGTTTCCAGGTCTATTGTTTTAAAATGTATATATATACACTTTACTTCTTTGCCAAAAAAAAAAATGGGGGGTAGCATAATCCCCTGTAATGTCTAAAGGCATGTAATGTCTAAAGGCAGAGACAGCTTCCTCTGACCCAGTTCGGATCTTTTACAATGTTGACATCTTCTTAGACACAGAAGATGCATTTCAGTTCCTCACTTTGCCCTGTGTTTCACAAGCGCTCATCCATGAAGCCAGAGAGGGCTAAACCAGTCCTGGGGGTTCCCTACTTGCCTCCCAGAGCTTGGCCAGGTGTTTATCTCGTCTTCTTAATTACTTTCTGTTTTCGGTGTCCCTGCCTGAGGCCCCCCTTGTACAATGCACAGATGAAGAAGGAGGCTCTCAGGGCTGGAGAGATAGCACAGCAGAAAGGCACCCGCCTTGCACACAGCCGAACCCGGCTCGATCCCCGGCATCCTATACGGTCCCCTGAGCACCGTCAGGAGTAATTCCTGAATGCAGAGCCAGGAGTGACCCCTGAGCATCACCAGTATGGCCCAAACCCCCCACCCGCCCCCCAGAAAGAACTCCACTCTCAATGATGAGAGCTCAACCTACGTGTCAGGTGGCCCTTCTGATTCCACTCCAGTGGGAAATGTTTAGAACAAAACACAAAAGCAAAGATACAGAGAGCAGATACTCTGGGCAGCCGTGGGGTTGAGAGGGAGGGGGACACAAGATGCCTGGACCGGAGGTACAAGCTCTCAGCCCTCAGTGAAGAGGTGCCGGGATATCGGGGACACCGTGGGGAGAGTCAGTGACGCCCTGTTTCTCGGGACGCTCTGGCAGACCCTAGAGGTCCCATCGCAAGACACAGAAGAGGCGGTACCGAGGTCAAGGTGCCGGCCTGAACCGGCTGCCCATGGGTTGCATCCCAGCATCTTGCTTGATTCCTTCCTGCACACCAGGGGTCACTCTTGAGAGCCAGGCAAGAATATCCCCAGGGCCCCGCCAGGTAAGGACCAAACACCTCCCCTCACCCCAGAATAAAAAGTCGCCCCCCACACACACACACATACAAGAAAGGCTTTGTTTCTAAAGCTGCAGGGCGCTGAGGTAACGGGCCACGGGGTTCACTCACCAGCTAAACACAGTCAACCCTCACACTGCAAAGGGTGCCCGGGAAACAACACTTAACGCTGCAATGAAAAGAGGTGTGGGCAGGGAGAACCCCCCCACCCCCGATCCCTTTAAAATCAGCATCTGATAAGTCATTCTTTACTTGTCAAAGAAGACCTTTTTAAGTGTTTGGTTTTCAATTCTAGGACATTTAAACCAGAGTTGTTTTATTTTTTTTGAGTCTGTGATGATTGTATTCGCTATCTAATTGCCCGAAATGAATCTTTGTGTTTACAATCATTATAGCCTATCCTATACTCCACAGCTTAATGCTGATGGGTATATGGACCTACGTTCCATGATTAAAGTGACTTACAGATTCCTCTTATAAACACAGAGCTGAGCCCTCAGCATAAAATAGTGGTATGCTAGGGAGCAAAAGCTGTTTTTCTTTACCTGTGTACTGATAAGGACCCTTGTGCCCGCCCGACAGGGCTTCTAATTAATAGAGAATGCAGACACGATGTGGTGCCCTCCTCACCTCCGTCCTGTCTCTTCACCCACCTTCCTGTCTCCTCATTCCCATACTTACATGCTAAATAAATAAATAAATGAGAAAAAGGTAAAAACAAAGACTCTTAAAAAATAAAAAAATAATAAAAAATAAAACCAGCATCTGAGATGAGTTTCAGTTTAAAAGAAGATCACGAGACCTGGGCGTCCTCCTCTGGGGACATCACCTCTGCAGATGGGGGGGGCGGGGTGACCCAGCCATGGCTTCGGCCCTTCCTCTAGTGGCCACAGGGTCTGTGTGCGATCGACCGAGGTTCGATTCCCAGCATCCCAAAGGGTCCCCCAAGCACTGCCAGGAGTGATTCCTGAGTGCAGAGCCAGGAGGAACCCCTGAGCATCGGCTGGGTGTGACCCAAAAAGCAAAAATAAATAAATCGGTATTTCTCCCCATGGGCTTATGGGCCCTGCGGGTCCCCAAAACATTCCAGGGGGGTTACAGGTGAGATGGTATAAGTGGGGAGGCCACACCGTAAGGCTGAGGAGCCAACCAGTAGATGGCGGGGGCAGGAGCTGAGGAAGGAAACAAGGTCAGAGGGGACCAATAGTCAGAAAAAGGTGTGAGGCTTCGCTTTGATTTTGTGCACATTCTTTTAGTGAACTAGAAGCAAGACTTGTTTCAGATCATTTAGACAGTTTGTTAGCTGGACCAAGAGGCAGGACAGCATGCTGGGCACTTGCAGACTGGGTTTGATGAGGCTCTTCTTAGTGTCCCGCATCCCTACCAGGCAAGACCTCTGTGCACAGAGCAAGGAGTCAGCCCTGAGCACCACTGGGGGTGGCCCCAAAACAACAAAAAGAAGGTGTGCTAGAATAAGCAGGTTTTTAAAACTTTTTTTTTTTTTTTTTACTTCACTGTTTCCCACCCTATAAGAATAGTAGTGGCCATTTAGGAAGCAAAACTGGGGGTGGATTATTGAGGGTGAGCGTAGGCTAAGTGGGGGTTGGGGGTGGATTATTGAAGGTGAGTGTGCTCTGAGTGGGGGATGGGGTGGGGTGATTATTGAGGGTGAGCATAATCTGAGCGAAGGATGGGGGATGTGGATTATTGAGGCTGAACTTGCTCCGAGCGGGGGTGGGGGTGGATTATTGAGGGTGACTGCGCTCTGAGCTGCAGTGTCTTTCTGCCCGAGAGATCTTTACACAGTCCCGAGAACATAGGATACAAAGTGGTGGGATACAAAGTGTTTATTTGTAATAAAGCAGAAAAAAAGCCTACTTCCGAGCAGCCTCCATTGTCAGTTGTGCAACCTCGTGTGGGGTCAGCTCTGTCAGCAGGCGGGCCTCTCCACTGCCCTCCGTGGCCCGTCCCTGTCCGTAGCCCATGCCACTCTCCTGTGGCAGCCTGTTCTCGTGTCTCAGGTCAGAGTCTGAGGCGACAGAGCAGCAGCTGTACCTGAGCACTTACCTCTAAGAGCACCGGTTAGTCTGGTGGTCTCCGACACGGTTCTCTTCACTGCAGATGGAGCCATGCAGGTCTCTGCACCTGGGTCTCTGCTCGCCACCTGGGGAAGAGCACAGCCGCTGAGAACAGTGGGCGCCAGGCGGAAGGCTCTGCTGTCCCCTGCCTTGCTCGAACCTCTGTGAACGGCCTCCCGGATCCTGGGGCTGCCTGTGATGGCCTTGTGTATGAACCAGTCTTTGGGGGCCAATTTTAACTTTCTCACTGTCTCTTTTTCTCATTGGTACATTTTTCTTAAAAACCAACCCATCTGCAGACAGGACAGTACCGGACACTTAAAGATGTCTAGGTAGTGCTCTCCGGGCCCTTGATGCTGGTTGGTGATGATCTAGCTCAGGCAGTTACTACGTGTGCAGCTTCCCCCGAACAGCCGCTCCCGGTGGAAGAGAAAGTCCAGGTCTACTCAGGTTTTTATTATTTGAGGTTATTGTGATGTCAGTGTTCACTGCAGATGAGGAAACAAAACTGCTTTTGGTTTGCAGACTTTTAAAATTTTTGTGAAGGCCACACACAGCTCTGCTTGGGGACCAGGTCACTCTGCTCACACTAGAACCCGATTGTGCTTGGGGTAGTGTGGGGTGGGCGGTATGAGGGGTTGAACTGGGCTCCCCACGAGCCAGGCAAATGATCCCCACTCGAGCCCTCTCTACCCCCATGTAAAATAAAGGGGAACTTGGCTGCGTGTCTGAGCGCTGCTAGTGCTCATGGCATTAACCACTTACCCCCGCCCCCCGGGTTTGGGTCATACTCGGCAGGGGTCAGGGGCTTTTCCTGGGGACTGTTCAGGGATGCTCAGGAAACCACATGTGGTGCCGAGGACTCGACCCAGGGTGAGCTGCGTGCAAGGCAGCACCTCGACCCCGTCCCCTTCACTGCCTCTGGCCCCGCACGTGGGCCCTCGCATACGTCCATGCCCCGTCCGGCTGGCTGTCTGTGCCCGTGCTCATGCCTGCACTCCGCCGAGTGTCAGGGCACAGCGGTCTGAGCACGGCAGCCATCGCTTTCAATCCAAACACCGCCTGTTGCTTGGCTGATGCTCAGAAATGGGGGGTCCCATAAGCTGCATGTTTGAGCTGTGTGTATGTGTAGTTCAGCAAGGTGGGCTGCACTACAAAGGAGGGCCTGGGGCCACTGTTCCCTCTGCTCTGCGACTTAGGACAAAGGCCCTTCCTTGGCGAGTCCCTTTCATGATCTCTCTGGAGCCACTAATTGTTAAAAGGTTGTTTTGAGGATTAAACAAGATTGGCGTGTAGAGTTCCTGGCATGCAGTTAGTGTTCTGACTTTGTCTATTTGATTAGATTGTTTTCTAAACAAAAAGCCTTGGTAATGTCAACATCATATTAGAATCCAAAATATGTCTTTGTTCTTTTTAAAGATTAAAAGATTTTATGGGGGCGGTTTTTAAACATAATGAATATAAGTAATCATACAATGGAGATCATAGTAGTATTTTGAAACATTTTATGATTTAACTTATGCAGTGGAGTTGTTTTGGTTTTCTGTTTATTTTTCCTTTTCTCTTAAGTTGAAAGGTAATCTTTTTCTCCAAAAGTACAGGGGTTAAGGTGCTCGCCTGGCACCTGTCAACCCTGGTTTGATCCATGGCACCACATGTGGTCCCCCCAACACCACCAGGAGTGGTCCCCGAGCGCAGAGACAGGAGTAAGCCGGGAGCTTTGCTGGGTGTGACCCCAGACCAAAACAGTAAACAAGGAAACTTGTGCTTATGCGTTTCTTTTTCATCTCAGAAAATGTTTCTGCTTCCCTGGATAACTTAGTCATCCTCTGAGATATTTTTGCTACTTTAGATTCTGTTTTGTGGCACACAAGCAAATGTTTATGAATATGTATTTCTGAGAAGCACATTTCAACTGAAGGAAGAAAGTTTTCTAACCTGGGAACATTCGTGCCTTCGGGTTTGATATATCCTTTCTGTCTCCAGCACTTTGAAATAGCTACACAATTTTATAAGTGAAGGGCTCGGAAGTGCTGAGTGCCTCAGGAGCCAACATTCACCTGGTGTGGATTTTCACCGTGTGAGTCAGTTCACTTGAGCTGGTGTTTTCTCCCTCCATTAGCTCCAGAATTGACGCTGACCTTAGTGTATCTTCCCAGACTCTTCTGCCACCCGCTGCCTGCGGAGGAAGGGGGCTGTGTGCCGGGCACTTCAGGCTGGTGGCCCGGAGTGCCTCTCTCCGTCTCCTCACTCCCCGCTAGGGCACACCTGCCTCTTCGCTGGCTGACAGTCCCTGTTTGGCTTCACTCCAGCCTCTCCTTTCAACTGCCCCAGTGCTCTGACTCTCTGCTATGGCTCTCGGATCCGAACACATGGCCAGACCCAGAAGAACTGCCCCAGAAACGGTTCCTACGGCCTGTTCTTCAGAAAGGGTAATGTGTGTGCACAGAACCTGCCCATGCGCGAGGGATCACACGTGTGTACACGGAATCTGCCCGCGTGCTCGAAATCTCGTGTGTGTACATGGAATCTTCCCGCATGCTTGGGATCACACGTGTGTACACAAAATCTGCCCACACACTCCGAATTGCACATGTTTACACGGAATCTACCTGCCCACTTGGGATCACATGTGTGTAAGTGGAATCTGCCCATGTGCTCAGAATCACACGTGTGTACGCCAAATGTGCCTGCATGCTCGGGGTCACGTGAGTACACAGAATCTGCCTGCGTGTTCAGGATCATGCGTATGTACGTGGGATCTTCCCTGTGCATGGATCACACGTGTGCATGGCCCAGAACAGTTGTGACAATGCAAAACAGTTAGGGTTCATCCCTTCCTGCCGTGTTTCTCTGCTGGTGCCTGCTGGCAAACAGGGAGGGGCTTTGCCCTGACGTCGGGGTCACTCTGCAGCTCTGGGCTATGTGTTGGGGAGAGGTAACAGCTCCTTGCCGCCAGGTGAGCAGGATATGCTGGTTTCTGCAGACACAGAAGCAACAAGAGAGACGCGAAGATTCTCATGTGCGGCATTTTGTGCGGGGTATAATTTAGTCAGAATTGTGCTTCAGTACAGTTAAACTGTGCCTTTAAAACCTGGAGCACCGGAAATAAGGCTTTCAAAGTCAAATTTAGATAGACCTGGGTTGTAAGAGTCTTGTTTCTAAAGATGTCCCAACATAAACCAATAAGATTTATAAAAATCCTATCTTTGCATTATTCTAGAGTCAGTCATTGTTTAGAAATGGAACTCTGAGCCAGGAGAGCAAACGCCTTGCGTGTGTTCGGCCCAGGGTTTGATCCTCACCTCCAAAAAATAGTAAAAAGTGGGAGCAGACAGAGATGGTGGAGACTGTAAAGCTCCATCGCCTCCCTGTGACTTGGAAACGTTTTAATGTGCCCTTGTCAACGCATACAACTTCCAGGAGAGATGGGGTGGGGGTGGCAGGGCTCCCCTGGGCTGCTCAGGGACCCTCCAGGCTCTGTGGGTGGGTCGCCCCTGGAGGTGCTCTGGGGTCAGACTCGAGCCCCCGTCAGAGCCTGCACCTGTAGGGACAGTGCCATGGTGTGAAGCTGCCTCCCTGGCATGGCACGTCACTGCTGGCACCCCTGCGTGGTGCGTCCCACCGTGACTCAGCCAGGTTGGCGTGAGCACCGTGGCCAACCGTGGCCTTGGGGGCAGCGTTCTAAGGAGTTGGAACATTTTCACTCCCCAGTCTTTCTGTGGGCACTGCCTGTGATTTACGCTTTTGTTGGTAATAGAGCTTGGCTTCAGGCCCAGTTGCACCGTGACCGCCCCCCACCAACACTGGTCTTCGGGCACCCCACCTGTCCTGTAGTCCAGGGCTCGGGCCTGTTACCACTGTTCAGTTGTGACTACACGGTGTTTCTCTCTAGTCCACATGTGTGGGGAGAGAGCGTGGCCCTCTCCCCCTCCAGACTTCCCGCCAGCCCCACCCCGGCCACTCCTTTTCCTGAAGCTGAGTGTCCCATTGTGTGTAAGTGCCGGTTTTGTGCTTGGACCCTGGGTTCTGTCCAGACCTTGGCTGGTGTGAATAACGCTGCAGTGAACCCAGGAGGGCAAATGTTGTTTCAAAATAGTGATTTGAGGTCCTTGGGGTAGAAGCCAGGCTGTGGACCTGCAGGGTGATCCTTGGTTCATGCCTTGGTTTTGAGAAGTGACCCACTGTGTTCCACGAGGCTGACCAGGTGGCAGCCCTGCCCACTGTGGGTGATCGGTTCAAAAACTTTTACATTGTATCAGTGTGAGTTTCAGAGTTACAAAGTTTCTCATGATTGTTCCTGGTGTGCAGTGCTCCTGCATCAGCCCGGCGGCCAGCCAAAGCACCCAGTGTCCCTCCACCCACTCCTGCCTCTGGCGGGCTCTTTCTTCCTCCCTGCCCTGCTGTCACTAGGCTTTCTAGTAATGTTACTTCCGTGTGTCATGTGTGTGACCACCGTCCTTCCGGCAGCAGGCCTGGCCGTAGTGACCACTTCCCTCTGTCACTGTAGTGGCCCCTTCCCCAGTGCTAGATCCCTGCGGCGGCCAGTTCTCTTCTTGTCATTTCTACTGCCTTCAGGCTCTTGTTATCTTTTTTTGTATCCTGCACGAGTGAGGTTTTGGCGTTCTTAGGTTAACAAGTGTACTTTCTTGTGATTTCAGAAGACAGGAGCCTTATGGAATTTAAATGTTTAATAGAAAATATAAAGTATGAACTTAATGCTTGGTGCTGACTGGAAAACATAAGAATCCATACTTGGGACCCAGTAAGTGAATTAAACCCTGTGTTCTGCCTCAGGGGGTCCCCACTGCTGGAAGGAACAAGGCTGGGTGTCGGCGGGGCTATTGGGCTGGGCGGGGCAGCGGGGGTCCTGCCCTCAGGTGGGGGCCCCTGACCTCAGTGACTCATGCTGCAGGGGACAGTGCTGTGGCCCGCGGCTCCACGGGGGTTGGGAGCTGCCACCCGCAGCCATCCCACGCCCTGGCTTGCTTTATTCCGTCCTCCGCCTTACTGAAACTCATTGGTCTAAGCAGTTGTTCAGGCATTCGGCGTTCCAGTCCTGCCCACCAGGCTGACCTTCCCCCACCACTGTCCCCAGAGCCACTCCCCTGGTCCACTCCCTTAGCAGGTACAAAATAACTTCTTTTACATTGCTTGTTACAACTAAACGGTTAGTACCATTATCAAAAGATACTCCAGTAAAAGAAAATTTGTGAAGATTGTGTCCCGGTGGGGATAGCCAGCCCAGAGTCCTTGTCTGAGGGTTCCTGAGCTGCTGCCTGCTGGGCGTCTGGGCCACTGTTCTGTTGACGGAGCCAAGTTGCTTCTGGGTTTGTTTCTCTCCCGTCTGCTCCAGAGTGCTCAGCCTGGGGTGTCCGTGTTGGAGAATTTGAGGTGCTGTGTGGCTGTGAATGAAGCTGAGTGTTCCGGAACTCCAGAAGGTCTGACTCGGCAGTCAGTGTGCATGGCAGAGGTGTGGATGTAGGTCTGGATGCCAGGGCCGTACGGGCAAGGAGGGCTACCCACCCGCCCAGAAGAGATCCCAGGGCGCAGCCTGCAGGCTGGTGTGCCTGAAACTTCCAGCATTTTGGCATCTCTGCAGGACTCAGTCTTGAGGCGGTAGAGGGTGCTGACTTGTTTGGTGTGTGTGTGTGTGTGTGTGTGTGTGTGTGTGTGTGTGTGAGAGAGAGAGAGAGAGAGAGGGGGGGGGGGGAG
>JAOXYA010019568.1:0-13549 GCA_028565675.1 Sorex palustris | reverse complement strand
TCTCACAATGGAGACATTACTGGTGCCCGCTCGAGCAAATCGATGAACAATGGGAGGACAGTGCTACAGTGCTACAGTGCATTATGAGCATAGTAAAGTATGAATTATTATTTTTACCTTATTACTTATCCGGAAATTACCAACTCATAAACAAAACATCCAGGCATGTGCATAGTTAAATTGAGTTCTTTCTGAGATTTTTCAGACTTTCAGTTATGCACACATATTTTGTTGTTACAAAAATATGTTTGCAATGAGACTTGCCTTGCACACAGACGACCGAGGTTGGTTCCTTAGCACCCCATTTGGATCCCAGAGCCCAGACAAGAGTGATTCCTGAGCACTACAAGATGTGGACCTGCCAAAGGCATAGCAATTTTAGCAGTTCAGTTTGAAACATTCACATGGTTAGTTCTGTGATATTACAAATAAGCTGTCTATTTGGCACTGATTATTCACTACACTGAATTTTTTGTCATTTCACATTTTATATTTGTATCTCCTCTATTTCAAAACAGCTTCTAAGACAACACACAACAAAAACACTTAAGTGTGTATATATCACAATCAAACTAAAATCATTAAAATCTACCTAGTGTATTTGTCAAAAACACCAAATGGAAAAGAATTACTATAAAAATTTTAAACATAGGCCCCCCAGTGCCATCTTACAGCACACAGCAACAAAGAAGAAAACCGCTGGAGGGCCCCACAGCTCCCGGAGAATGCTCCAGGCTCCAAACAGAGCTGATGTCACCGGGAGGTCCCAGATGGGGTCGATGCTGCCGTCCTGCCTTCTCCAGATGGAATCCCAGTGACCATAAGCTTCTACAAACATAGCTCTGGCATGCGGGTACTAGGACATTTCTCCCAAACCACGCCACACGACATTCCCTTATATGCAAAGTGATCAATGGAAAGTAAATCATCCAACATGTCTTCCTGAAAATCAGGCTTAACTCTTTTGCAAACCACAACACCCAAAAGGAGAGAGAGATCAAAGGGAAATGCCCTGCCACAGAGGCAGGGTGGGAGGGGGGGTTGGAGGGTGGAAGGGATACTGGGATCCGTGGTGGTGGGAAATGGGCACTGGTGGAGGGATGGGTATTTGATCATTGTATAATTGAAACCCAAGCACAAAATTTCTAAGTCTACAACTGTAACTCATGGTGTCTCACTAATAAAAAGAAAAAAAATGTTTCACCCTGAAGGTCCCAGAGCCTGATGGGAAAGAAACCCCCTACCACCCAAGGGTTTCCACTCACTGCTGCACCCAGCTGCTTCCCTGGGCATTGCACCAGGTCCCAACGCCAACCTGGGGATGCGGCCATGCCCTGACCTTGCCACACCTAGTGAGTGGCCCCCAGGGAGACTGTCCAGCGGCAGCAAAGGCAACAGATGCTGCTGAAGTCAGACCATTCTGGAAAGCCAGCCTGAAATGAGGCCCTGAGGGGAAGCCGGCGTGAGCCTCCCCAGTGAGCAGTTGCCAGGCCACTTGCTACAGAGCTTCCGAGTTTGAGAGACTGAGGGGCGAGTGCCTGCTCTGTAGGTCACGCTGGCACCGTCCGAACTCCTGAAAGCCACCATCCATTGCCAGAACTTTGGGACAGGCCCAGAGGCTCATAGGGGCAGGTCCCGTTGGACAGTGCTGGGGGTCTCACACACAGTCCGGCCCAGTTTCGCCTGCCTGCACTATGGGGTGCCAACAACCCATTGAGTGGCATTTTGTAAGTGAACATCCCTCAACAGTGCCCACATTTAGTTGCTGTTACCCTTCTGGCGGGATTGTTGAGTAATTGCTGGTAGCTCACAGAATGGCACCTGCCGGGAACCCTGGCCTGCCCGCCTCGTTTGCCCCTGCACAGCTCCATTTGTTCTGCTCACTTGAGCCAAGCATCCATGTATGGCACATGGGCGTTCACTGGCCGTGTGACCGCAGTGACTCCATTGCTCCATCACAGCAGCACGAGGGACCTATTGCCTGGACGTCTGTGTGGATGGCTGGTGGGGGCGTTTGATTTAGGATTCATAAAAATCCCAAATTGCTTTTTATCCACCTACTGCACCCACCCCTAGGAAGACAGCCCAGATTTATCTCTGATCCTAGGAGCACTGATGGATGACTTTGTCATCTCACAGGATGGACATGTAACTTGTACTGGGAGTTACATGAGTGCAGTGAGTGCAGGTGGTAAACAGCCGATCCCTCCCTCCCACCCCTTGGGGATGAGGAACCGGAGAGGTGCCTCCTCCCAGAGCTGAGCTGGGCTTTACAGAGGACCAGCCTAGCAGTACCAAATCCTCTCTGGAGAAGGAATAAAGTAGCACTGCCAGCATTAGCTGCAAAATAAGTTCAAGTTTAAGTTACTTTCAGAATTTATTCATGATGGTTATTGTGGGGAAGTATTGGCTTAGTTCCTAGAAATATTAGCAACAATGTTGAAATGACTCCAAAAACATGATAGTATTACCACAAGGACCCTGCTCTGTCATTACAAACCAGCAGGCCCCGGCTCAGAGACATTCCAATTGGAGGGCTCTATGTCAGACTCTTCTGATAGGTTCACAATGCAGTTATTTGGGGCATTCAATGTTCCAACACCAATCCCACCACCACCAATGCGACCTTTCCTCAACCATGGTCCCCAGTTTCAAACCCGTCCCCCAAGCATGCCCCCTTAGCAGCACAAAATATTTTATATTGCTTGTTACAACAAAATAGCTAATGGAATTATTGAAAAATGTGTCAGTAAAAAATTGTGAAAATTTTATCTCACAAAGTGATCACTAAAGTCATTGTCTGAGGGTCTACTAAGCTGTTTGTTACTGGTTAAGCCTTATGTGTCTTTGATTATTGGGCTTATTTGGCTTATTTCTACTTCATCTCACTTGCTGTGCTCCTACTGGGCTGTCAGGATTGCAGGATTTGGAGGTGTTATGGGGCCATATATGCGGCCACGCACTCCAGGAACTACCAAGGTTTGTAGAACTTGACTTGGCCTTTTTCTCCTCCAAGATTATTTGATCTGGGCCATTGTTTAGGGCAGAGGTTATGGGATGTGGCTGTGGAGTCTTCCAGATTTCCAGGTTCTTCTTTCCAAGAAGACCTTAAAGTTCTCAGCCCCAAAACCATATACCTGGACTTCCCATCGGCTTGGCATGTCTGCAGAGATTAGTTTTGAATCAGTGAAGTTGGGCCATTTGCATGATGGCAGCTGTGGGATGTGAGTGTGGCTGATAGGGCAGGAATGCGCTTGTCCCCCTCAAAGGCACCCCAGAGTTCTTAGCCCAAAGACAGGTGTGCCCACGAGTTGGAGCATCTTGGCTTGCATCTCTCCCAAGGTGAGTCATGAAGCTGTAAAACCGGGCTGTTGCTTACATGATAGCAGCTGTGGGATATGGGTGAAGAGTTTATTTTTCAGATCCATACAGTATAAGGACAAGAAACAATGCTTAGAAAAAATCAAGGACCTTTTCTCAACAGGTTAGACACAAAGCCCTCAGGAGCCCATGGACCCTTTCCCGGGGGGTAGCTACAAGAGCTCAAAGCAGGATTAAGAATGTGCCTGATGCCATTCACAGGACAAGCCCATGGGAACAGCCAGGGCTCATCAGGGATCGGATGGACAGGACAAGTGGCACAACCCCTGCACAGCAAGGAAGGGAGTTCAGTGAAGCAGAAACCCCATCAAAGGACAAGTCACAGAAACTCTCTAGAGACAAAATGCAGACTTGTGGCTGGGGGCAGGGGCTGATGGGAACCGCCTCTGGCACGGGCAGTGGTCCCCATCCAGAGTGCATGTTTCATAAGAGTTGGATATCATGGCTTGCAGTGTGAGGGCTGGGGGGTGGGGCTGCCCCCTGCTCCAGGCGCAGCATACACTATGCTGAGCACGGCTTGATTTCACTTTTCTCTGGGGCCACTGGCACTCAGGGGTCCAGGAGATGCTGGAGATCCCAGGACAGAGGCCAGTCCCGGAGCCAGTTCTAGCCCCTCTGCTTCACGGAGGCGTGACCTTGAGTGGCCTCCTGTGTATGGGGGGGGCAGCGCCCCACGGGGATAGAGGTCAGCTCTCACATCCGAGATCCCAGAACGTTCTTGGGATGTGTGGCCTCCATAAATTAGGGTCCTGGGGTAAAGACCTTCAATTAGAAATTGCTGCAAAATTTTGTGTTTGAGTTTTTCGGTAAATCCAACCTAGAAATTATTTGATTATGGGAAGACCAACTCAATTGTCAAAGTCAGGGAACAAGCTGGAAACGTTGATTCAAACCATACTTAGCTGGGAAAGAACTTTGGAAGTGCAAGTTTGGTAAGGTATTCAAGATACTTTTTCCCAAAAATTAAAGCTAACTGATATTTCTATTAGCTATTAAAAATCATCACGCTATATTCTATTTTTATTCTTTTTTTTTCTTTTTGGGTCACACCTGGCAATGCACAGGGATTACTCCTGGCTCATGTACTCAGGAGTTACTCCTGGTGGTGCTCGGGGGATCCTATGGGATGCTGGAAATTGAACCTGGGTCTACCACATGCAAGGCAAATGCCCTACCCGCTCCAGCCCTCTATTTTCAATCTTAAACGGAACTTCTGCCTAAGTAAAAATATGCACAGGCAGAGTTTATACACTTGGGAGATGAGATCTAAACGTCTTGTGCTTCTCGACCCAGCCTTGATAACCTTCAAACACAGCGTTTGCTGGGAACTGCCACCACCAAGGTGTCAGAGAACCTGGACCCACTGGGCCCTCTCGGCCCCCTAAGGCCAGTGCCCCCTGCTCTTCCTTCCCTGTTTGGAAGAAGGCAGGCTCCTCTGCCCCCAGGTTCCTGCAGGGTTCTGGAGTCTGCATTGGGGTGCTGGTGTATTTTGGATCACAGTATCTGAGGTACGCAGAGTGCCAGGCACCCCACACTCAGGGCTGTGCTTGTCCCCAGGTTCTGAGGGAAGCTGTGTAGCCAGGCTGCTCTTCACCTGCTCCTGGAAGGCCGTTACTGACTCTACAGCAAGTCCTGCTTCGTTCTTGTCTGCCCTCACCCTCGACCCTGGCTCCAGCTCATGTTCCTGTTCCAGCAGGTAAGGCTACGTGCCAAGTGGAGAGGCACCCGTCGGTTGGACAGGCTGTTGGTAGCTGTGGACTTGGCAGAGGGCAGAGTGGGAGGGAGTCATCTCCGGAGTAGGGAGGCACATACTGAGAATGGAAAGCTATGTGCCCAGAATTTCACAGGGTGGGAAACCGGGGATGGCAACAATAGTAGCTCCAAAGGGTTTTCAGTGGTTTTTTAGTTTCAGTATTCTGTATTTGCACATGGTTTCCCCATAGGGGCTGGGAAATCATGCAGAGGTTAAGGAGCTTGCTTGCAGGCCGCTGGCATAGATGCCCCCCGGGACCTGGGCAGCAGGGCATTGAGCCACTGACCCAGTGAGCCAGGAATTGCCCCCAACGTAAACGATGAATCTGTTTTACCCAGATGTTGAATCTGGACGATAGACATTGGGGATTGAGGAGCCCTGAGCAGCAGAGCCCCTGATGCCTGAGCCGCCGACTCTCCCTTCATGCATGAGTGTGAGATCCAGGGGACGCTGGGGCAGGACAGGGAGGGACACCAGGGCATCTGGACATTAGATGCCACAGGTAGTGAAAGCAGGTGCTCTGACAACCCAGAACATTCCATTCACAAATATTTCTCTAAGAACTCTGATGATGAACTCCAGGCTCTAGAGGCCTTCACAGTTCCTCACCAAGGGCAGACTGACTCAGAAAGGTGGATTTTATTGGTGACTGTTTCGCTATCGTCCTCAAAGAAAGACAGTCGCCATTGTGCTGAGGCCTGTGGCCTTTCCCACTGGGCAGCCCTGAACAGCCCCTCAGGTTCAGAGTTGGGCTCGCACCAGAGTGCATGTGAACACACAGAACAGCACACGCTATAATTCATGGTTGTGTGCCTGGACTCCTGTGTCTGTGCTATGGAACAGTTAGTGGACAAGGCCTAGGGCTGGGGACAAGCACCGCGGGGAGCGGCCTGGCCTTGCCTGTGGCCACCAGGGTTCACTCCCCGGCATCCCATAGGGGCCCCCGAGCACTTCCAGGAGCAATTCCCAAGTGCAGAGCCAGGAGTAACCCTTGGGCATCACAGGGGTGGCCCAAAACAAAGCAAACCAAAACAGGCATGACGTTACTTGGGTCACGCGTTGCAGGCGGTGGTGGAGACCCCCAAGCAGGTCTCTGCTCCGGCAGTGGCAGGCCCCGGCTTCCCTCTCCGCCCTGACACCACCACCTCCCTCACACCCTCTCCCTCACATGTGTGATGAGCGCATGCAGGCCCTGTCCCGGCTGACAGCCTGCTCTGCTGTGGGCTGCTGCCCTCGGGGGTCAGACTTTCTTCCTCCCCCCCCCCCTAAGTGGCGTTCAGCTCCTCTCGATGATAATGAGATTTTTCAGGGATTGAAAAGAAAGATTCACTCTCATTCACCAGGTAAGACCTGTGTCCTCACATACCACCCGCAACACTTGGGAAACAGGAACTGGAAGCCCAGGAACCAGCAGGGTCAGTGCCTTATGCCAACCTCCAAGGGAACTGGGCAGAAAGGGCCCACGGGTGACTCTGGCGGCTGTCCTTGGCCCTTCCTGCTTCCACCGTCACTTCCATACATTGTGGAGACTCTTCACTAGAGGTGTAACATCAACTATGGGAATAACTGAAAACTCGTAACTGAATAACAAATACACGAATACTGTTTCTTTGGTTGGTGCGGTCATGGCCAGCAGTGCTGAGGGCTGACCCGAGCAGCGCTCAGGGGCTCCTATGTGGTCCCGGGGTCCCACTGCACTTGGCCTTTCCCTGTGCTGCCTCTCTGACCCACAAACGCCGTTTCCATCTTCCTTCGAAACCCTTCAGGGGCTGGAGTAAAGGGAAGTGCGGCCAGACTTCACTCAGTCTTGCTGAAAGCATCCCCCACTGCTCAGGACACTGTCCCTTTGTGCTGGGGACAGTGCCTGCCTCCGCCCCCTGCCCCCCTCCGCCCCCTGGCCCCCTCATGCTGCGTCAACCTCAGTGGCTGCGAGAAGAACTTAGTTCAGTTTCTAGTCTCCACCATCACGATCACGATCATCCTGTTGTTCGTTGATTTCCTCGAGCAGGCACCAGTAACGTCTCCTTCTTCCTAGCCCTGAGATTTTTAAAAAGCCATTTCGATGCTCTTTCGGGATCAGGAGAATGAGACCCATCATTATTACTGGTATTTGGCATATTGAGTATAACACGGGAAGTTTGCCAGACTCTGATACTTTTGGTAGCCTGCCAGGTTCTCCAAAGGAAAAATAAGATAATAAGATGTCGCGCGGCCGCAAGTGCGGCCCCCTTCACAGCCCGAGAAAGGGTCAAGGCACAGATTTATAGTGATTTTTTATTTTTTTCATTCCAAAGAGTTGAGGCGCAATGTGGAGACAATGCGTCACACCCACCAGCTGCTGGCAGTGCCAGGTTGGTCCCATCAACGGCCAAGACGCAGAGACGCAGGGATCGGTACTGGCCACCTCAAGAGCTTGGTCTCTGGCTGTGTCACTGGCCATGCCTGAGTTCAGGCCCCAACTGGCTCGGACTCGGGCTCTGGTGCAGGAAGTTCCAAGCCGGCACCAGAGCAGGCCCTGAGCCGTGCCAGGCAGGCTCCAGAACCAAAGGAAACAGCCGAGGCCTCAGATGCACTGAAGCTCACGCCCCCCGCAGCTGGGCAAAGGGGCCCACCATGCTGCTTCTGCAGGGCCTGCTGGCCCAGCCCCTGCACACACACAGCTCCCCCCTACCCCAGCCACCCCGTGTAGCGGCTCCGTGGGCCGAGGGCGAGCCCAGCTTCGAGGAGGCCCTGCTACAGAGCCCTTCCCATCCCGCAGGTAAGCGCCCGCCCCTCCCTGCTCCGCTTCACGTACTCCTAGTTTCCCAAAGCCAGAGGGAGGGGGCCGCTCCAGGGAGGGAGGGTATGTATGCACGGGGACCCTTACACATAAGTTACCACCCGGGGTGGCCTCCTGGGGGTCCCTGGGGACCTGTGTCTCCTGGATCCTGGAGGGGCATTGGAGAGAGACTGGGGGCCCTACCAGGCCAGCCAGCAGGGCTGTGTGTCTCCGAGGGGACATGGGCCACCCCTGCGAGGAGGAGCATGTTGCTGGCCCAAGCGCCCACACACACACAGCTGGTGGTGAGGGTGGAAGGTGTCATTCGGTGAGTAGACCACAGCGAGGGCAGGATGCGGTTTCTGAGCTTGTCAGGAAGACCCTGGCCTCCAGGGCGGGGGGGATGGAGAGTGCGGGGCTCAACCCGGCTCACGCCTCCCTTCCTCCCCTGTGTCCTCGGCAGTTACCAGCCAGCAGGAAGAAGCAGGGGCAGGCAGGAAGAGAGTCCCACACCAGGGAAGACGGCGCAGGAGGCCAGCAGGCGTGGATGACAGAGGGACATCCCCTTCTGGACACACCGGTTGGGGGCGGAGGGGGGAGGACAGGAAGCTGGAATAGGAAGCAGGCAGACAGGGAAGGCTGGCACGGAAGGTTCAGGAAGGAGGACGCTAACAAGGCGGGATGCACAGGACATGTTGGCAGGAGCCACAGCATGCACAGTGGGGCAGGACACCCCTCAGGGGGGACTCGGGGCGCAGGGGTCGGGGGACCTCAGGGAAGGGCCCTGCAGGAGGCGAGAGTGGGGCACGAAGCCTGTGTTGACTCTGGAGCCTGAGCGGCAGCAGAGTGGGCTCAGGAGAGCTGTGGCAGGAGAGGGGTCCCGGAAGACCAGGGCAGGGCTGAGAGGGGGCAGAGGCAGGCTGCGTCCCCCCGCAGACTCGAGGAGGCGAACGCGAGTGTCCTCTTGCCATGTTCAGCACGGCTCTGCTGCTGCAGGGCTGTTGGGGGCAGGGGGGAGCGAGTCTTGATTAATAGCAGCTTCTTCGAGGGTCCGTCAGTCACGGCCCTGTTGGGGGCTTCAGGGGGAGACCTCGAGGGTCCCTGCGCTGCGGATTCTTCACTGGCCCCCACTGCTCTGGCCGCGAGTGGAATTCTTGGCATATTTCCTTTCAATTTCAAATGGTTGCATCATGTTTCAAGTGAGCGCTCGAAAATTCTCCTGACTTTCTCTTTGCAAATTGAATTTTAAGTCAAGGCAACCAGCATATTCGACCTTGGCGGCCTGCTTCAAGTTCGGAGAGATTAGAACGAAAAAAAAAAAAGCAGCTTGGCAAACCAGTTTTGTGCTTCTCACATGTGTCCTGATCCAGATTTTTTCAATTTCACATGAAGAAAGGTCCCTCTAGGAGAGGGGTGAGCCGGAAACCCAGCTGTTTTCGAAATCCCAAGCTTTTATCATTTGCTTTATTCATAAGTTTTCAGGGAAAACCCATTGCTTTCTGGAATGTACATGATGTGGCGAAGTTATCTGCCTGGGAATTTCACCACATGGTTTTCTTTTGTCCTTATGATGTGTTCTGTACCCCAAATTAAAAAGCACTGTGAGAAGCTTGTCAAGACACCAGGCCATGTGCAGGGGCGGGGGGTGGGGGGAGGGAAAGGGTCTCGGCAGCTGAGCGCTGGCTGTTGACAAAGGTGCCCGGAAAAAGCCAGTTTCAGAGCGGACGCCAGCAGGAGGGGTGCAGCCGGATGGCGGAGTGCTGAGGCCAGGGGTTCTGCTGGCACCTGATAGGGTTCACGCCATAGGGAGGGGTGCTCCCGTTGCCGGCCTGGGGAGGCTCCCACCGCTCATCGGTGTCAGAGCCAGCAGCATCCCCGGCTCTTTCCGCTGAGGACACAGTCCCAGGCCCTGGCCCTGAGGAGAGGTCTGGCTCTGTGACCTGAGACTCAGAGGTGAAGCCGTGCCATCGAGAGGAAGCAGATGCAGTGTGAGCTCCGGCCACCTGGTGCGGCGTTGTGGGGAGTTACAGGGCTGTGGAATGGGAGCAGGGGTCCGGTCTGGTTCCTGTCTCTGCCCAGAGCCATCCTGGGGGTCCCCGCTCGGGAGCTGTGTGGGCGCAAAAGGAACGCCTTCATGTGAGGCTCAGAGCAAGGTGAGTCAAGCCCGCTGAGGAAGCGTCCCCTACCATTACGCCCTTTCAGTCTGACCGACACAACAGCAGTCTGCAAACGTCAAGCAGGAGTTTTCAATATAAAGCTCAAGGTGTTGTTGACAAACTTTATTAGAGCAGCTTTCCACTAGGGAAGTGGGGAATCCTCGTGTCAGATATTGCTGGAGAAGTTTTTATTAAGTTTCCGCAAGATAAGAAGCGTTTCCTAGTAGCACAGTGCATCCACTCAAACAGAGAACATTCATCATCTCTGGACGCTTCGGTGGCATCTGATAAAATCCAGCATTTGGCTTTAATCACCACCGTGGATAAGGTGGCCTTGGGGCCATCTCCCCTAGGGCCACCCACTGCTCCTGCCCCATACTTCGCCCTCCAGGCAGTCACCACTCATGTCCAGGATCAGAGCTGCTGCTGGGCACAGTGAAACTTTGCCTCACTCGCCTGGCATGTGTGAGGCCCTGGGCACTACCCAAAAAAAAGAAAAATTGAAAATTTTCTCACGGTGAGAGAAACTGACAAGTAGAAAGCTTTTTACTAAACGCGCCAGTAAACCCAGCCGCCACTCTCCCCCTTACTCGGTGAGAGCAAAACAGAAGTGCCTAGAGCGGGTCTCATCTGCTCACTCATGCAGAGCCTGAGGTGTCTGCAGAGCATGGTCATCAAAGATGAACCATGCAGTACCCCGAAAGGAACAAACCAGCATTGTTCTCAGCAGAAGAAGCTAAATGAAGTCAGAAGTCAGAACACCCTCACCATCATAGGTCATCTCTACAGGCTGGTTAGCCTGTACCCATTGCAGTACCCATCACCATCACAGGTCAACTCCATAGGTTGGCTAGCCTGTACCGATCATTACTTCATGCAGTTCATATCAACAATTTTAGCTAATCCCAACAACAACCTGGCAAGACAGGGTATGATCATTCTCATGTGACAAATAAAAGTCATGAATTTTCCCAGAGCCGGAAACACTGGGGAAATGAGTTGAACAGTTATTGTGACAGGCCCATTCCTTAGTGGGAATAACAGGGCGAACAGACAGCAAATACACCCTCAGGAATAAGGGGACGACAGAGCAGCGAGTACGCTGGAAGCAGCGGCAGGTTTGCTGAGTTCCCGTTCAAATGCAGCAAGGTGATTGTTTGTGTGTTTGGAGTGATGTTAAGACAGAATCCCAGGATTTCAGTGAGACAGGTTTGAAGAATTTGGGAGGAAAAACTCACGAGTGCTAAAACATTTTAGTACTAAAATACCTGAGTGATAGCACAGCGGTAGGGCATTTGCCTTGCGCACAGCCAGCCTGGCCGAGCCAGATTCAATTCCTCCACCCCTCTCAGAGAGCCTGGCAGGCTACCAAGAGTATTCAATATGCCAAACACAGTAACAAGAAGTCTCACAATGGAGACGTTACTGGGCCTGCTCGAGCAAATCGATGAACAACGGGAGGACTAAAATACCTGAAATTTTTCAACTTTAAGTCATTCCTCTTACAGGTTAGGATCGGTCATATAAATCAACAGACTATAGCCCAATAAGTGACTCCAAATATATATATATATATATATATATAGGCTAATGTAATTGCTTAACTGCATATAAAACAGCTTAAATTTTTAAAAGAAGAATAGACATTGCTGAAGCATGGCCTGGCCCCAGGGCCACAGCCATCACCAACTGTGGCCCCCCGGTAACAGCACAAGGAGCTGGATGAGCAGCTCAGGGCAGCTGCACCACGGAACCACGCTGCACGCCCCAACATCTCTCCAGAAGGAGAGCTCCTGGGTCATGTTCTTTCCACAAGTAAATGAAAATTTAATAATTTAAAACTAGTAGAAAAGATCAAATCCTGGAGCCGTCTTTCCAAAGGAAAAATATAAAGGCATTTGCTGGAAGCAAGAATCGGCTGTGGCTGCCAGCTCTCACTCCACGGACAGTGGGGAAGGCATCTGCTCTGCACGCAGACAACCCAGGCTTGATCCCCAGCATCCCAGAGGGTCCCAGAAGCCCACCAGCAGTGACTCCTGAGCGCCAAGTCATAGACAACCACTGAAAACCACTGGGTGCTCAAAGATCAACCTGTAGATCTATAAAGGCCCAATCCATGAGTCAGAACCAGTAGCAAACAGAAGAAATATGTCATTTAGAACAGCAGTTACACCTCTAAGACATCCAGGAATAAATGTAAGAAAAGATCTGACACCATTGAAGAAAATACCAATGACACATTTTTAACATGGGACCAGAGTGTACGTACATCAGGTAAGTCTTGCATGAGACCAACCTGGGTTCGAGTCCTGGCACCCCACATGGTCCCTCCAGCATCACCAGGAGTGATCCCTGAGTGTGAAGTGAGGGGTAAGCTCTGAGCATCGCCAGGTTTGACCCAACAACAACAACAAAAGGGTTTTTTCTTTTTTAACCTGAATTTTTGAAAAGATAGCTCTTTTCTCATAGTGAGGAGGACACACACAGGGAATTTTGCCATGTGAAAATATGAAGACAGGGGGGAAAGCTTTAATTAAAAATAAAAAGATAAAATATAAAGGCAGTTATATTTCTGTTCATCATAGTTAAATAATTTCGTCACAGAGTTTGACAAACTCATCTTAAATTTGAGAGCCAAAACAAATCTGAGAAAGAACCGAATGCAGGAGAGTTTTCTACCAGGAAAAGAATGTTCACTCCATAAGGCCAAGATAAGAATATAATTCTTGGAGGCTGGAGAGATAGTATGGCAGTTGCCTAATATGCGGCCAACCCAGGTTCAAACCCGGGCGTCCCATATGGTCTCCTGAGCACTACCAAGAGTGATGCCTGAGTGCAGATCGAGGAGTAAGCCCTGAGCATTGCCGGGGTGTAACCCAAAATTTTTTTAAAAAATTATTTTTACTTCAGGGTGAGGGAGAAAAGTGTGAGCAAAGAGTGGCTGGGCCTCAGAGGACCATTAGTGCTCTGGTGACAGATGGAGGCGCTGCCACATGTCCAAAACACTATGAACCTGTTCTCCTAAATCAGAAAGTCTTTGAACCAGTGATACTGCAGCTTTAAGGAACAGCCCCAAGTGCATTTGAACACTTGGTAGATGATGGAAGGAATCTTTCAAATAAGTGAGAGAATGAAATATGTTAATAATAATATGGGGACCTGACACTCCTGATTGAAAATATATAATCAGATCCTTCCCACACAGTGCACTAGCCCGGCAATTAACTCCAGATGGAATCAGCTGGGCCCGAAAAGCAATCAATGAAACCTGACAACAATTAGATGCAAATATTGAAGGTTGCGGTCAGGACCCGCAGCCTCCGGATTTCTTTTTTTTTTATTATTAGTGAGACACCATGAGGTACAGTTGTAAACTTACAAATTTTTGTGCTTGGGTTTCAGTTATACAATGATCAAATACCCATCTCTTCACCAGTGCCCATTTCCCACCACCACGGATCCCAGTATCCCCCCCCCCCCCCCACCCCCCCCCCCCCCCCC
>JAOXYA010019545.1:0-13551 GCA_028565675.1 Sorex palustris | reverse complement strand
TTGATTCCACTGTTCTTCCTGCATTAACATATGCCTCAGAGACCTGGGCCCTACGCAAACAGGATGAGAACGCTATTAGGGTTTCCCAAAGAAGAATTGAAAGAGCTATGCTTGGAATATCACGTTTCACTCAAATGAGAGAAAGAATCCGTAGCTCTGACCTGCTCAACGATCAAGAATCAGGGACGCTGTCTCGTTTGCCAAGGTGTAAAAAATCAATGGGCTAGTCACGTAATGAGATTTAAAGCGACCGCTGGTTTAGAGCTGTTACCGACTGGATTCCACGGGATGTCAAAAGACTGCGTGGCCGCCCACCTGCCAGATGGTCAGACTTCTTCATCAAGATCTTGAATGATTAGTTTGAGGCTCTTTGTGTTCCTAGAGTGAACAGACACCCTTGGGCTACACAAGCACGCGACAGGGACAAATGGTGATGTTACTGGTACCCGCTCGAGCAAATCAACCATTAATGAGAAGTCAAGTGATCAAGTGATAAATTTAGTAAGGTTTAGAATACATTATCTATAAAGAGATCATTGTATCTATATATTATAAATAGGTAATGTGAAAATTATATTAAGATTATTCATTTGCAACTAAAACAAAAAATCAAACCTTGGGAATACATTGAATAGTTTTATGACTAATACATTCTACCTAGCATGGAGCTGAGTGCACAACATAGAGCATGACACCCTTCTAAAAGATAAGCTTGTGTCAGAAAATAAACCTTAGTTTTAAAACTAAAAAATCGAAAGACAAATTGCTTGACTAAAAAAGACAATGAACAAAGTACCAAAAGTGGTACTTTTTAAAAGAACACAAATGACTTGCCAACCAGCTTATAAAGAAAGCTACTGAGCATTATAGTCATTAGGAAATGAAAATCAAAACAATAGTCAGATAATGTTCATGTTCCTTAGGATTTATTTAGCATATCAAATTCAAAGTATTGGTGAGATTATAGAGAAAACAAAAAATACTTTTCTCGTTAGAATGCAGCTACTGTGAGGAAACATCTTGGTAACTCCTTAAATGTTCAATATAAGGACCAATTAAATAGTGTCAATGAGTAAGCATTAGGAGTCTCTTGTATTCCTCAAAATCATAGTTTTTCAATCACACTCACCACTTGACTCTTCTGCTTTTCAATTTTAAAAGATGTTCTTTTGCACTGTGGATTTGATGTTGAATCATGTCCAGATAGGGGGAGGGCAGAGGGAAGAGAGAAGGCTCTCTTAAAGTCTTGAAGCTCATTGTGTTCAAGAACTCCTATCACCTATGGAGAACAGACTTTTTGAAAAGATTCCTTAAACTTATCAGATTCCTTCCTCCTTTTAATCCCTTTACCACAAATTTCTGGCAGCATTATTTCCCAACCACCTAGCTCAGATTGAGAGAAGTGACAATTTTGGTGGACTACAAGTCAACCATATTCTCAAGTTTCTAGTACAGAAGCAACCAATTCATAAACAGACTCCTCCTGAGTATTGATGTTCAACCAAGGAGCTTCCAAACTTTGATTCAGCAGCTATAGCACAAGGGGAAAGTGTATGAGGGGCTTTGGTTTGATTAACAACTCTATAAGAACCTCTGAGCATCCTTGGATATTTTCTCTTCTTTTTTTTTCTTTTTGGGTCACACCCAGTGATGCACAGGGGTTACTCCTGTCTTTGTATTCAGGAATTACTCCTGGCGGTGCTCAGGGGACCATATGAGATGGTAGGAATCGAACCCTGGTTGGCTGTGTGCAAGGCAAATGCCCTACCCTGTACTATAGCTCCAACCCCCATGTTTGCACATATTTTGGATGAATTATTCCTCCACCCCTCTCGGAGAGCCCGGCAAGCTACCTAGAGTATCTCGCCCGCACGACTGAGCCTGGCAAGCTACCCATGATGTACTCAATATGTCAAACACAGTAACAACAAGTCTCATAATGGAGACATTACTGGGCCCGTTCGAGCAAACCGATGAACCACAGGAGGACCGTGATGGACCGTGATTGGTTGAATGAACTTATACAGAGAAATTCATAGAAACGTCTTTCATAATACTCCATGAATAACCTAAATGTCTATTGACTGATGAATGGATAAATAAAACGAGTTTATCTATATTTGAGTATTACTTACCAACAAAATGAAATGAGTGACGCATACAATAATTTGATGAACCTTAAAAGCATTATGCTAACGAAAGTTGTCTAGTTACTGAAGGCCATATATTCTTTAGTTTATTTCATTTATGTGGATGAGAAAAAGCAAATTTATTGAGAAAGTGTATATTAGTGGTATCTTAGAGCTGGTGTTTTTGGTGGGAAATATGACATAACACAGGTGATAAATGCAGTGTTAATTTGGAGAGATAAAATCATCATAAAATACATTCTGGTGATGGCTTCAAATCAACAAATCAACTAAAGAAGTTATATAAGTTAAATGTTTAAAGTGTTTGAAATATGAATTATATTCTAATAAAACTGTTTCAAAATTTACCTCAGATATAATATGGCATGAAAGATGCAAAGTTGTGATCCTGTTTCTATCATTAATAAAAGGTTTCTGCTCCTAAAAGCCAGTCATGAAGAGTTGCAGCACTTTCAGAACTGAAATAGTAAATCTCTGGATAGTATTGCTAGTACTACCAGAGTCATTTATCTATAGAAGGAGAATAAACTCACCGTCAAGGACATAAAGTAAGAGTTAGAAAGCACTGAGTGCAGAAATATTGTGACTCATTAGGTAATTGCTTTAAATTCGATTTAGTAACCCTTGTGCTGGTATGACCTCTTTCCTTATCAGTTTAATAAAAGACTGCAATGTCCCAGTATTGAGACCATCACTCAGACAAGATTCTCATGCCCACGAATCTAACCTTGGGGAAGATATTTCCACTTGTGTGCTTTTCTGCAGTTGGTTATGATGAATTAAGTTGAGCAGAAAGCTTGCTGAGTCCAAGTTGATTTCATTCTCCTCCTAAGATTTGGTCTCCATTATGGTTTTCACTTTGTCCGTGTGTGTGTGTGTGTGTGTGTGTGTGTGTGTCTGTAGTGTGTATGTATGTGTGTGAGTGTGTGTGTGAGAGAGAGACAGAGAGAGGAAGACAGAGAGAGAGAGAGAGAGAGAGAGAGAGAGAGAGACTTATTAGGGGTTAGGGTTTGTGCAGGTTTGTCTAGCAGATTGAGAAGAGTTCTTTAGCTGATAAGATTCTATAATAGCTCCAGGTCATAATATGTTTATTTTAAATGGTTTGATTACTGTTAAAATTAAGTTTTGGGGGCTGAGATGATAGCTCATTGGTCAAGAATCCAAATTCTATCTACAGCACTAGTGACCCCAAGCATCCCGTGGCCACTAGGACGCTGAATAGTGGCAGAGCCTTGGTTTCTTATGTTAAACTCTCCAGTTTGTTGGCCAAGAATCCCCACGACCCTTGAATTCTGCTTAGAGGGTCCCCAAAATGAAATTTTACCAAAACTCAGGCTTTTGTAAGCAAATTTCATTGATTTATTTAAATAGAAATATAACAATTAATGTACATTTAAATATTAGACTTATAAAATGTTAGATTTTATGGAAACACACCCAGCAAACTCAATTATATTTTTGAGGGGGTGGTTTTTTTCTAGGCATACTTAATATGTTGTATGTTTACCTTAATAAGATGAATTAGGTAAAGTGAAGTTTAAGTAAAGCTCAGCTTCCAATAGGGAAGTTATATTGATAGAAAAAGAATAAAATTTCTTCAAATTTAGTGGGTCACAGTGCAGTTTTCAAGGTATTAATACTGGAAAGAACATATTACTAATAAGCCCTTATGCATTTTTTCTTTACTAATGAAATTAGTTCTTGAGATTTAACATAAAATAACTATAAATATTTCTCTAATATATAATATATAATTATTTGTGTTTTGTGTGGGGGTTTTGTTTGTTTGTTTGGGGGGCTACAGCCAGCTGTGATCAGGGCTTACTTCTGGCTCTACACTCCTGAGGGTACTTGGGAACCTCCTGTGGTACTAGGGACTAAACCTGTGTAAACACTTTATTCATTGGCTATTTCTCTCATCTCAGATGCTCTAATATTGACTAGAGGGATGGCAATAACTGATGGTCAGAGAAATATTAAAGTGGAAAAAGCAATTTCAAATCAGTAGTATACTATTCCTGTAGTTTAGGTGGAATATGAGATGGGTATGGCACCTCAACGCAATCAAGGAAACTAACCTAAATCACTTGCGTGCCAAAGTCCACCCACATTACCCATCCTTCCAGGGGAGCAACTCCGCCATCTCAGGCCTTGTGCCTTCGATCCTGGAATTGTGCAGACTGGCAGCCTGTGTGCCTAATGTCAAGGCCATCTGTAAACTCACCCCGCTGAAGCTTTACAAAGACTCTGGCATTAGGAAAAGCTAAAGCTGACCTCCCTAAAGATTAGAGTATGGAAGCTGTACCACCTCTCTGAGAAGCTGCCGATTTTGTTGTAGTATTTAGTTTGGGGATCACACCCAGCAGTTCTCAGAAATTATCCTATCTCTGTGCTTAGGGACCAATTGCATTATTTTGCACTTTAATGAACCGCAGGCCCTTGGCTGGACAATACCTACCAGTACAGACTGGAGAGTACCCAATTTCTGATTTCTCATCCCCTTCATCTTTATTATTGTACTGAATAGTACACCCTATGATACTTCTGTGTCATTTTCTGTCCTTGTTGTATAGGTTCAATGTAAGTTCCTAAAATATGCATGCTCGCTATTCTCCCTCAGAAGTCAGAATAAGCTAACAGAGAAACAACTAGAATATATGAAAGCTCTTACATCACTAATTCTATTGCAATGAAACCAGGCCTTTATTCCCACTCTATGAAGCTGTTCTCCAGCCCATACTGGTGGACAGCTTCACAACTTAAGGTGTTTGCATGCCTATAAAGCCTTTTATATTCACTTGTTCATGTGCCTTTTCAAGACCCACAGTAGTTACTAAAGTCAATTGCAGTTTATCCTAGCAAAGAGCAGGGGATTTGCCAGATTGGACTGTGCTTTCAAATCTCGTGTCTCTGATCGCACTCCCTTTAGAGTGTGCAGTGACATGGTCTTGTACTGACTCTCTTGGGCTCAGATACAATTCCCCTCCCCTTTCTTTTCTAACCCCTTTCTTCAAAAAGACAAAAAGCAATACTGGCTTATTGTACATTTCTAGTCTTAAACTGCCTGGGAGTCTATAAACACAGCATATCCAAGTGCAAAGCAAATGTTTCTATGGTTGGAATTCTTTAATAGTTCAAATGAACAGTGACTTTTTTTTCAATATTGATCCAGCAAAGACAGTTACAAAGAACTTCCTGAATTTTATCTCACTTTAATTTTTTTACAAACTAAGTACATGTTTCCTTTTTTATAAAACAATGAACTCTAAATAAATCCGTCTGTTAATAGAGCCCGGCAAGCTACTGAGAGTATCTTGTCCACAATGCAAAGCCTGGCAAGCTCCCCATGGCATATCTGATATGGCAAAAAAGTAACAACTAGTCACCACATAATGGAGATGTTACTGGGACCACTCAAGAAAATCTATGAACAACTGGAGGACAGTGACAGTGTGACAGTGAAAGTGACAGTTAATATAGTACTGTTTGATGCTTCAGGCAAATTTGATTATTCGTTGTTTCATGCTGGTCTTGATAAATCATCACATTCAAAACCTATTTGCTTTTTAATAATACTAAATTTAAATTCTATGCTTTTTTTCTTTCTAAATTGTGTTTATGTCTTCAAAAGCATTCAATTTCATATAAATAAAATTATTAAAATGTACAAGTAAAAATTATTTTAAAATAAGAGTTCTAAATGACGAGGGTGAATCTGAATGTGAATTGGTGCACCTTTGAAGAATCACTATATCATTAATCTGTAATCAACCATTGACATATTCATTTGTTGAAGAGACCAGCTGTTGGTAGGACAATTTTCATAAAATTAAGAAATCAATGTTATAACCATATGCAGTGTTAGATTTGATGCAGAGGGGAATTAGTAATAAAACCAGAGTATAGTTCATGAAGAAATGGCATTCACATAACCTTAACCCTTCACACAAATAAATCTAAAATTAAAAATGGCTTACATTTAGAAATATCTTTTTTCTAAAGCAGTTATAAGAAAATTCCAGGTCACTGAGTATCTGTGATTTATTAAAATCAATCCAACAGTAATTTATAAAATTCTGCTTTATGTGTCATTTTGAGATAAGATAATATAGTTGTAAGTAATAAAAATTGTTGGTTTAGAATACTACATCTAATTACTTGAGTATCAGTGCAAACATTAATATTAGATAAGCATGAGTGTCCTTGCCTTGAAGCCAGGAGACAAAAATAGTTTGCCCCAAGTTTGCCTACATTCACCCTCCTGCAGAAGTTCAAACCTTATTTTGTTTAGAATCAGAGGTAAGAGTGTGCCTAACAGAACAAGCCCAGAAATATTTTTTTTAATTCAGGCAGATGTCCCCTTCTCTGGAATCCACATTTCTTAAACTGGTCATTTCTTTTCTCTTTTAATATAAAATAAAACATTCTTCTTGCCATTATGATTACAAGATGGTTGTATTAAGGCAGGAAGTGCCCCATCTTTCATCCTAATGGATTGTTGCCAATAAAGCTTTCCAGGCATCTCTTTGTTTGATCTTCAAGTTACTGTTTACCAATCCTTCAGGATTATAATTATATTTTTGTAATTGAATTTATTAGAAACAAAGGTAGAATGTTTAAATCAAAAGAAGAATCATTTAGAAAGGCATGATTATGAAATTATCAAATGATTATCCTGGTTATTAGATGAGTCAATTACATTTTTTTGTTTGTTTGTTTGTTTGTTTGGCCACAAATGGTTATGCTCAGGATTATTCCTGGTCCTATACTGTGAGTTCACAAAGCAAGAAGTGCATAATGCATGCTTTTATTGGTTGACAGCTGCCTCCCTAGCCTCCCCAGGAGAGGAAGACAGAGATGAGATACTCACAGATAGATGGTAAAATGGCCCCCTTAATGCAGAGCTGCTACCATAATTAATAGAACATCTGAAGAGTTTTGTGGTAAAGGAACGTATGTTGCTGTGATTGATCATTTACAGATGTAAAGTATTTTGTGAAAGGCAAATCTCTTGAGGAGATTAAGCCAAGAATGTCTCACAGGGACCTCTGTATTGCTGTTTTCTTTCCCTTAAATTGTACATATTAAACAATTAATTTTACTTCTTATTAATACTTGCAGTTATTTGGATAAAAACAGTAAGAGATACAAGATTCAATACTTTAGTTCTCTAAGTCAAGTATTTATGCCAGACGCCCAGGAGTAGATGTATTTCAGAGTCAATCAACTTCCAAATATTAGGAGCACAGCAGTAGCAGTCTTTCTGTGTTTTAAGCAAAGAACATTGCTCTATAGTAAAATATGAAAAGTTGACGAAGGACAGGAGGGTGTTGCGAATGCTTTTCCTGGCTTCTGCCACATCAGCCAGCACTGCTGCTCTCCTCTCTTTAAAGTCTTCCATTATTGCTTCTCTGCACTGCTTTGTAAGCTTGGACATTCGCTTGCGGTTGTCTGAGGCTTGTGCTAAGCCATGTTGGAAAATGAGTTCGAGAGTCTTGGAAGACAGGCATCTTTTTGTGGCTATCTCTTTCTCGGCATTCCTCGCACAATCATAGAGCTGCTGGTCCTGTCAATCGGATTCTTCGTCAATGTTGTCAAAGACTGCATCTTCCTATGTAGTGCAATAGCTCCTTTGGTGCCCGTTCTGGGAATTCTCTTCTTAAACTTTGCATTCTTTTCTCCCCGCTCTGTGAAGTAGAATTTTGCACGGATATGATAGTTCAATCTTGTTTGCAATTTTGGGACAGCAGCGACATCGGTCAGGCAAAACTGTCGATTGAATATGATGAGGTCAATTTTGTTGTGGAACCGTTAACCAGAAGACTCCCATGTCCAATATTTAGATTCGGCCTTCTGGAACTGTGAGTTGCCATGATGGTCTTGGTGGACATGATGAACTCAGTCTCTCACCCTGTTCGTTCCATTCTAGACCATGGGTCCCAACATGTAGTTCTCTGGTCGATCTTCTCAGTCATATATTGCCATTAATATCACGCACAATGCTCTTGTAGAAGGTGTGGTCTTCTTTATAGAACTTCGCCAGCTCCATGTAGAACTTCTCAATTTCTTCTTCATCATAATTGAATGTTGTTGTGTAGACAGTGAAAATAGAAACAGCCAGCAGTGAGCCACATCTATTCAAGTGTAAGTAATCATCTGATTTGGTTGTTAGGCATTTGAGTGAATCAATGATCATGGCCAAATTCATGTTGATAAGGACACTGACACCACCTATGCCTCTTTTGTCACGTGTTCCGAGCAACAGTTCTTCTCCAGTATCGAAAATGGCATGATGTAGTTGATGCCTTCTTGTCTCAGTCATACCAATGATGTCATACTTGATATTTCGTGCTTGCACCATCAGATCTCAATGGATGCATCTGATGCCAGTATACATGCATTGAAAGTATAGACAGTCATTTTAGTCATTCTTTGTTTTGGCAGCCTAGTTAGGCATTGAGATTTTATTAGCCTCTCATTCCTCATACTTCGTAACACTGCCGTATTGGTGGCTCTTTCAGGGTCAGAGGAATGAGACCCATTGTATTTACTGGTTTGGGCATATCGAATATGCCACGGATAACATGCCATGTTCTGCCTGTGGGCGGAATGTTCTCGGTAGCTTACCAGGTTCTCTGAGAGGGATAGAGGCTTTTTGGGTGGCCTCTAATTGCCCTTGTAGGTGTTCCCATGGTTCAAGCAATATTTGAATCTCATAAAATATGGTGCGTTAACCTTGAAATATGAGTATTAAGTGTTTTATGATGTGTCGTGTGGCTGCTTTGTGGTTGTGTGGCGGCTCGGTAGTGGAGGTAATGGAGGATCTAACCTGGGTAGACTGCATGCAAGGCAAAAATGCCCTACCCACTGTGCTATTATTCTAGCCCATCTCTATATGTAATAAGAAAATTTTGTATTTAAAATTGTACAGTTGATGTCTATTTATTCTTATGCTGCAATTTAATTATAAACTTTTTCATTGAGATTAGAATTTTTATTTCCATTGCACAATAATAGCTCCAACATACATTTAAATATATTTTAGAATGGCATGTTACATGATTCCCAATATGTATTCCTTTTACCTTTGTATTGATTATATCAGTTAATTAAAAAAATTATTTTACACAGTAGCTTAACCCTAGAGAGATAGATAGAAAAGTAGCTAGGCAAGCATAAAAAAAGCGATTGTAATTTGCTATTAAAATACATAGCCATAGACTAGTTGGTAAGCCTTAACCATGAAACCATAACCAAAGTATTTGTACATATTAGACCACCTGTACAAGGAAATTAACATCATCATTGAAGGTACTGTGCCCCTTGACCTTTCTGCCTCTTAAAGTATTTCCAGATATGATCAATTTGGGTCTGGCTTGAGCATGAATTAAAGCACTGATGGGACATAAACATCTGGTCTATGTACATGGTATGATATTTTTGCACTAACCACAAAGCAGCCAGTAGTTTCAATCATTAAGACCAGGACTACAGGGGGAAGAAAAAAAATGTATTGACCTTGAGAAAATCCTAAAAACATAATATATTTGGATTCCTCTAGAACCTTAAATAAACTTGAATGGTAATAAGTATGTGGTGCCCGGAAAAATATTCTGAACTGGTATAATATGCAGGTTGTTAGCAAGCACTGCTCTACTCAGACACCTTGGAACAATGTTCTAAACTTAAAAAACAGTCGGGCCTTCTAAATGGTTGCAACTTTAAAGATGCTTAGAGCTCTTTACCTACAAATGCAAACCCTTCTTACTAGAACAGCTCACATTTTCTTCATCTGATACACACATTCAGTCACTTACAACCAAGACCAGAGAAGGGAGATGACAGGACAAAAATTCCTGTAAAATATTCTCTTTTGCCCTAAAAAATCACTCTCTTTATTCTTACAAAGATGTCATGACTGTGCTCCAGAGAACCAATTCAAATCACAGAAATGTAAGGTCTGTGTACTGTGTGCCCCAACTAGGTGAAATCAACCAACCTACCCATAAGAACAGTTTTTAAAAGACATTTTTTATATACTGGGAATACTTGTCATTCTGTAATGACAAATAATGCTTTCAGAAATTAGGAATATTTTTCATTCCTAAATGACAAATTATGCCATTATATGCAGCCGGTTGTGTGGATGTTTATATATGATGCAGAGATCCATTGAATAAATGCATATAAAGTAGAAACACTCCCCTGATATTGTCAAGAAATATATTTAAAATGTGAATATTCTCATGAAGATGTGGAGAAAAAACTGAAAGTTTGAATAGAAATTGTTGAAATAAAGATACTATTTTAATATTCTCCTCAAGAATACCATTGATCTCATGCAACATATTTAAAAAAATTTTAATATGAATATTGAGTTTGAGAACCATAGAGGTAATATGGAGATTAAGGTGATTCCGATATGTTCATTAACATTCATTTCAAATATTCCACTTTCATATATAGTAAATTTTTGCTATTTAAAATGTCTTCATAACGTACATGTTTTACTTTTAGTTTTGAAACCTGTATGTGATACCTCTCTACTATTTTATGCTGCTAATCCCATATTTCTGTTTCTATTGTCTGATTTATCCCCTTACAATTTTTTCTCTTTTCTTATGGCCCAATACTTTTATTTGATGTCAAATATTGTGTTTTATATCACTGGATGTTTGAATTTGCTGTATTATTTTTATGGAAGTTTGCAATTTTTATCGGTAGGCAATAAAGTTATCTGAACAAAAGTTTTCACTTTTTGAAGCTTATTGTAAGATATTTGGGGCAATACAGTGTAGATTTTATTTGTGACTAAGTCAGTCCTGTTTTCCAACTTGCATTTCTATTTAATTCCAGATATCTAAAAATGTCTACACATTTTGAAAATAATTTTTAACAGTTTTTGTGCCCTTTTTGAGGGCTAGGTACTATTCAACTCAGAATTACAAAGTACCTATTCTTTGTCTGGAAATTATTCTTTGTGTGGCATTTTGAAATTCTTTACATAAATATACAGATTGATATTCTGCCATAAATAAGTTGATACAGACTTATTTGCCAAACTTCTCTCTAGTGGTACTCAGTTCCATATATTCAGCCTTCTTAACTTCCTGCTGAACTTCTTATATTTATCTTTAACTCAGCAAAACTATATACTCCAAAATCCATTTTATAAGGAAAATTAGAAACTGAACAATTATCCATAAAGATATCACATTAAAAAATACATGTCAATTTTAAATTATATTTTCATTCATATTTAGTATAATAATTCCAAACTGGCATTAGAGTGGGCAAGAATTAATCACCTTTCATCCTAAGATCCTAAGCAATTCTGATATCTAATTTAGGAACACAATTTTGCACTGAATTTACATTCTGGCCTCGTTTGTATCTAGTTAGGATTTTATAAAAAGATGTGTAGACTTTCATTTCACCAGCTTGGTCACCAACAAGTATTGGACATCCCTGCCAATATATTGATTTATACTCTCTACCACTTTTCACTGAGATTTTTCTCTTCCCCAGAAATGAAACCGATATATATATAGAATTATTTATAAAATATTGTAAGTGGGGAAAATCACTGGACTATACTATACTTGAAAAAAGTACTATTCCCTCACTGGTCCCTTATAGTTTATCTAGTATTTACTGAGAAAATACAGATAGGAGTAAGTTTTGAAACATTAAAAATAAAATGCATTTTCTAATATTTGACTATATCACTATAACTATCACTATCACCCCATTGTTCATCTGTTTGCTGGAGCAGGTGCCAGTAACGTCTCCATAGGATCAGGGGAATAAGGACCATTTGACTATATAGCATATTAAAAATACTATATAAACTTCTACCATCAGTTTTACTCTTTTCGTTTGTTTTTGGGCCACATCTAGCAATGCTCAAGTTTACTCCTGGCTTTGTGCTCAAGGACCGTGCCTGGCAGGTTTGGGGGCTGGGAATCTGAGTACGTGGAGCTGGGATCCAACTAAGATAGGCAGGTTACAAGGCAAGTGCATCACCCCTTGTACTATCTCTCTGGTCACTCAGTTTTATCACGATAGAATACTATCATTGATGATATCAGTATGTAGACTACCAAAAACAGTTTCTAGTTTGTTAATTCTTCAATGCTATCATTCACTTGTAATGAAATTTATGCACCTTTTAATAAAGATTTTATCTCAGCCCATTGATATGGATAAAAAATACTTGATCATATACCACATTATTAGACAAAATTAAACTTTTGTTTTTGTGTTTTAGGTTATACCTGGTTGTGTTGGAGAGTGCTAAATAATTTCTCCTGGTGAAACTCAGGACTCATGATCATGGGGCATCCAATCTGCACCTTGTGTTTGCAGAGTATGCACTCCAGCCCTTTGATCTATCTCTCCAGAGAAAAGTCTAAACTTGTAATCAATAAATGTGTATCCTAAAGTAACAAAATTATACTTTTCAAAATTCAAGTTAAAACATCAAGCTAAGTTACTATTTTAATCACTGAGAGGTATACTTAAAAGAATTATAACCCTGTGTCTGTTTGTTTTTTAGATTTTCATTTGAAAGTACAGAAAAGTACATATTACAGATATGGCTCACGTTCTGTGAAAATTACGGCAGTTCCTGTATGCACAAATGTCTCCTGATATCCGCAGCTTAATATTTATTGGGAACATTACATTCTTTACTGGTCACATATAGTAAATTGTTATTTTTTTCCTTTGACTTGACATTGAACAGGCAAATGTATGGAATATCCTATATGCTACACAAAATATATTCCTACCATTGATAATATATTATTGTCTTATTTGCCATCTTAACTTTTCCAAATCAGTTAATTTTTGCTTACTAGCTCTGATTTTATTTCCTAAGTTGACAAAACTTATAATTTTGATCTTATAAATATCTCATTAATATAATGTCAAAACGTAGATGAAAAAAAATCAAATTGTAGAAATTACCCTGAAGTAAGATTCTCTGTAAAAAAGCAATTTCCTTTATTGTTTCTATAAAATTTTATAATGTAAAATATAATAATACATGAATACCAATTTGGAAGCATTAGCAGCCCTTGGCAACATTGAAAATGAATTATATTTCATATTTCTTCTCCATAATCTAGAGAACACCTGAAGACAAAAGGACATGTATTGAACTTGATGCATGTGAAACTATACACAGGCCTGACCTATTTTTCCTTTATGTGTGACAATAAATTATCATTAAAAGAGCTGCTTTAGGCATAGTATCATTCTTTACCGGATTTAAAAATCTTGAAAAATCCGTTTTATGCCATCTTTGACATTATGAAGCCAATTTTAAGCACCTCACATGAACTGATTGTAAGCATTTTTTCCAGGGTATACTTCATTTTGGTTTTTGTAGGCTTTG
>JAOXYA010019512.1:0-13552 GCA_028565675.1 Sorex palustris | reverse complement strand
GCATAAGGGTTTGGTTTTCCCCGCTGTATTTCATGTAAGAGGGCAGTAATATTCCCAGAGTAGGAACAGGAGACTGAAGGAGAAAAACACCAGCAAAAAAATCTCAGTATCTTCACTAACAAGTTCAAATAAAATTAAATAGATATTGTTGGATAACATTTAAACTGTGGAGATTTCCCAGCATACTTTTAGGTCAAGAAAGAAAACTCTGCTACTCTCAACCACAGGGTAAGAGTAAAGATTGTATACCTGTATCTCCAAAAATTAGTGATTCTTGTATGCTGTGAAATTAACTTACCAAAGTCACTTTGAAAACTCTTTTTATCCATATTGTCACCATTAATGTGAATTCTTTCTTTTTAAGTAAATCAGAAAATTAATCAATGTGCTAAAAATAATCCCCGTATATTATGAAATGCAAGCTTGTCCTTTATTTACAGTGTTTTTCAGTAGCATTTTATATATTTCTAATAAAGTTATAAAAATAATGCTATTATGTCAACAATAGAAAACAATATCCATACACTTATCATTAATTTTAAGAACCAATTAGGACACATGAGTGATATAAAGACAAGAACTTCAGATTAATAATGGGAGAGCATATTGGACAGAAAATAAAACAGTCTAATGATGAAAGGGGTTATATCAGAGAGTAGCTATGTGGCCAATGTTTAGAAATATTGTATTTCAAAGTTCCATTTTAAATGGCTCACAATATTGTAGAAGAAAATTAAGTTATTCTTGGGAGGTAGGAAAGACCCCCCTACTATGGGAATCTGTAATACTTAGTAAAGACGTAGAGTTTATCACCTTCCAATGCATTAAATAAAACATATCAAAATATCTATTTTTGCTGGAAATAACTCACAAAACAAAACACTATGGAAGCTGTGGAAAGATGGCTCAAAGGGTTGGGGTGAAATCTTTAGTGATGAGCTTCTAGTTAGATCCTTTGCAAAGAAGGGCTCCTCTGAGCACCACTGGGCTTGGTCCTCAAGTTCTGCTAGCTATGGAACCCAAACAAAACAAAACAAAAAAGGAATCCTGAGAAATAAACTCCAAGGATATAAATATACAGTAACAGAGCACTTTTAGAAAGAATTGGAAAATAAATCCAGATTTTTGTTTTCTCTTTTTTTATCTGTCAGTTTAGAATATTCTATTTAAGGTAGCTACTTAAATTCAATGGAAATAGTATCTTTTATTAAGTTGATTGGACTGGCTTTGATGGATTATAGACAAACATTTTACTTTAATGCATTATTGTAAGGTATTTAAAGCTCAAAGGATAAACAAGCCAGATTAAACTGAAAGAAGCAATAAATTATTTACCTCTGCTACTTTTGATTGTTTTGCTATTAAGGACATTTCCCCAAAAGTATCTAAGCCCCCACAGATACCATTATATGGTTGTCCTTAGTCTTTAGACCTCATGGTCATTTTCTTCTCCAAAATAACTTTTTTACCAAGAACTCTGAGAGCTAAAAAAGCTCTTCTAAGCTGAGAAAACAACTCTCCTATCGATCCCCCTCTTTCAAACAGTTCCCCAAATCCTCCCTTCTAATTATAGCATTTTAGTTTCCACAAAACTCCTCGCCCCTAATTATCCTCCGCCATTTTCCACAGGGAGTTTTTGTTTGTGTTTTGCTTACTGGAGAGTTTTGTCAGAATAATAATGAGTAGGGCCTACCTGTCATTGTACATTGAGTAACACACTGACAAATGTGCCTTTGTGAAGCATTCTGGAGCCCTAATTTTTGAGCAATGAAGCTGTGATTTCTCCTGACTTACCTGTTTCACCCCAGTTTGGTATAGCATACCAGTATACACTGAATGAATCAGAAAAAAATATAGAGTTTTAAGGAATATTTGTGGATGGTAACACCAAGTATTTTTGGCTTCATCAGTGAATGATTCCTTTTCCTCCAACCCAGAATAGCTTATAGTGCTCTTGCAAGCACTCCTAATCCACCAAGTTTATCTTTGTGCTTTACCTCACATTCTGTTAACTACCAGATTCTCCAAGTCGGGCTTGGTTACTTATAAAGTCAAACCTTCACTCCAGACTTTGTAGCTATAGTGAATTACTTGCTTTTCTTTTCCCCAGAAGCTTTTCATATTTTACTATAGAACAGTGTTCTTTGCTTAAACACAGTAAGGTGTTACGCTATGCTCCTAATATTGCAAGTTAATTGACTCTGAAATGTACTCCTGGCCATCCATTATAATTACTTGACTCATACTTCAGTTGCTGTAGTTTCTTTTTTCTTTTTTTTTTCTTTTTGGGTCACACCCGGCAATGCACAGGGGTTATTCCTGGCTCTACACTCAGGAATTACTCCTGGCAGCGCTTAGGGGACCATATGGGATGCTGGGAATCGAACTCAGGTCAGCTGCGTGCAAGGCAAACACCCTACCTGCTGTGCTATTGCTCCAGCACCAAGTTTCTGTAGTTTCTAACACCAAAAAAAAAATAAATGGGTCCCACCAAGAGATCACTGGGAAGACCTGGAGCAAGCAGCAAAACCGCAATATGGGATAGTTGAGAACTCATAAATCACGGTCTTGATACAAGCCATAATGATCTAAAAGATAGGATCCCAAGGGGTAGGACAAGCTAAAAAGACCTGAAGACTCAGTCTGGAATTTATGGTACAAGCCCAGCCAACTTTTAAACCTTGTTCTGGGAACCCAAGAACTAAGTTTTGGAATCTATATTTTTTAGTGTATTTGTTCAAATAACTGTATCTATTAAGAAGAAATAAACATAATTTTTAATATATACTAGCAGCAAGGGAAAGGAAAAAGTAATATAGATGCTAGTCTATCCTGAGTGGGTTTCTCAGTCTGGTCATAGACAGAAGTCTCCTTGAGTTAATCCCCCAAGAGAATTGCCTGCATAGAAACGCTTTACCTCTGTAAATGATCAATCACACCTACGTGCAGTCCTGTACTTCCCCACAGATGTTCTATAAGTATGCTATTTGGTTCTGAATTAAATTTCACTGCCAATTGACCTGAATCAGTCTGTGGTCCCCCATTTTTTTCTCTGCCCTTTTGCTAGGCCACCAAACACGTCATACCAAGGAAACCCACCCACAAACACACACTCAGTTTTCCTCACATCTGGCATCCCTGAGTGGGCATCTCAGAATTCACAAATATTATAAAACAACACTAAACATTTAACTTTGAGCTGGAGGGGTATTATAGTGGGTAAGGTGCCTTGCCTTGCACACAGCTGACCCAGGCTCAGTTGCAGATGGTCTCCCTCAGAACTTCAGCAGTGACCACTGAGTCCAAAGGGAGTAAAGCCTGAGTACCCCTGAGCCAAAAACCAAAAGCAAGCAAAAAAATAACAGAAATACAAAAGAAGATAAAGAAAGAAAGAAAAAGAATATTTAAAAATTGGTAGACTTAAAAAATTTTAGATAACAAACTAATGATAGTTTGGCAACATTTTTTTCATCAATCATGAGAATTACAAGTATTTCTTAACAGAGTCATATGGACTGTATTTATTCTCTGTGAAATCATGTGGAGCAAGGTCTATATAGTATAAATGGAAGTGGAAATGGATTCTATTTCAACAGTCCCTCCTACTGTGGCAGATATAAAAAAAATCAGTTCCACAAGGTCACATTTTGTATGTGCAGGGAGGTTTATGAGGGAGCAGATTTATGACTGTCCTCCTCTCGGCCCCCTAGGCTGGTGGCAGGGGCTGGGTTCTGACTTCTCTGCTCCTGGCCAGGGGCTATGCAGGGCTCTCCAGCTCTCTGGCCCCTTCCACCTGGTCTTCAAGGAGAGGTTTATGTCTCCTCTACCCTCCTCTAGCTACATTTCAACGGACCATGAACAGATGGAATGAGGGCTAAAGGGAATACTTGTGGTAGGGCACAAAGTTATGAAAATCCTTCCCTCTGCTGTCTGCCATTGAGTGAAGGGGTTGGGTTTGGAATGTGAGAAGAGTAGAATAAACTTGGTATTAAGAGGCGCTAAAGAAAAAATTTTAAAACATCGCCAGAGCCATAACTAGTGATATGGAAATCAACATCAACTTTCTCAGAGATACTTCCTGACACTGCCCAGACAATCATGCAGTGCTGGTGGTCAAACTCAGTCCTACCACATGCACACACAGGATCACATTCTTTATGATAAACTAAAATGTTAAGAAGTGCAAATCACTTTAGTTGAAATTAGAATACTTGGTATTTTTTTCTGAGTACCAAAGCAATGGAAATATCTCAGCATAAGTTATATACAATGCCATTTAAATTACATTTGTATTTGTGATTTCTGTTTTGCCTTCAATTGCAAAAATACACGTATCAATTGTGGGAGTCCTTTGTTTATATGTACTTCTTTGAAAGAAGGACACAAAGTTTGAAAAAAAGACTTGAAATTAGAATTAGTCACCTTCAAGTAGGCCAATTATAAAATATAAGATCACTTATTCTATTTGGTCTTCCATATTTATTTAATCATCTTAATTATGTAGAGGCAGAGTTGGCTTAATTAAACTCCACTCCTGAAGTTAGTTAAAAACTAAGTTATGACACCTTAGGTTAAGATAGCCTTAAAAGGGAAGATGGTGTTTGGCCACTCACCCCATTCTGCTTTAAGAAACCAATATTCCTGACAGGAAATTTGAACTTTGAACCAGAAAGATATCATCTTGTCTCTGTCATGTAGAGAATCCTGGTTAAGTTGTTGACTTTGAGTGACTCTGGGTACAGCTTATATCAACAATCTTTTTACTCTTTCTCTATAACTATGATAGGAAGGTAACTCATCAGTTTGTCCATGTAGGTGGTTAAAAAGAAAAAAGGACTCTGACAATTGTTACAAAATGCCCTACAATGCAGTTTTCTGCCCTGAAATACCAGTCAACTAGTGCAAACGCTTTTTAAAAAAATCTAAGAATAGAACAGCCCACTATTGAGTCTTTAAAATTCCCCCATACCTTGACCCAGGTGATAGATCATTTTAGACTCCATGTGCTGAAGCTGAATATTATATGCTCTTCTTATATTATCATCTGATTATTCCCCCAGTTAATAGCTGTTATTGATTAAAAATTTTATGCAACAATACTGTGAAATCAATGATGCGAAATAATTTAGATGGATTTTCTGTTTTAAAAAATGAAACATAAAAAAAGTTTAGTGTTTGCTTAATGTGACAAAGAGGATAGGTAGATGGTTTTGGAATGAACTGTCACAGTTGAGGCAAATTTGCAAATCCTAATATTGATATAGAATTAAGAATTTTAGAAATATAGAGCATGATTTCAATAACCATTGAATCTTGGAAGTTACAGATAAATTGGAGCTTTAAATAAACCAATTCTTTAGTTTTGAAAAATAATTCTGTTTTATTACATCAGGTATGTAGATGACTAAAGTTCCTATAATAGGTATTATTTTAGTGAACTATAATAAGGAACTATCTTCTTTGTCCTGCTTAAAACAAAATGATTGTCTCATCCTATTAACAAAGATTGATTTATTTGATAACAATCTATTGCTGCATTCCAATTAGCCATGGAATACAAGCCAGGTATACAGAGAAAAATCATCAGAAACGTGTGAGTCCATTTAGGAGAAGAGTTCTCAGCTTTGGCTGTACATCAAATTACCTGAGGAAATTTTTGAAAATTATAGATACCCAGACCATAATTGAGAGTGAGAGCATTTATGTCAGAATCTTTAGGAGTGATACCCAGACATCAGTATGTCTGAAATTCTTCTGGGTGTTCTTAATGTATAGTCAAAGTTTGAAAACTACTTCATTAATGACTTAAGGGAATTGAATGACTCACAACCAGCACTTTATAAAAGGTAGCAAATGGAAAAGAAAATAGATATGAGTATACTGCATAATAAAGGTAGGATTTGTTTGAAGAAATTTTTGATTTTATCTGCACTGAGCTTGCACATGCGTGCACTGTATTGCAGTGTAAGATATTCGGACAGAATATGATCCAGAATGTTGGGTGAATGCTGATTTGTATGGTCTTGATTCCGTGGAAGGAAGAGGCGTCAGGAATATTGTGTAGATGAGGGTATTGTTCTTATTTCTTTCTCCATTTCATTCAGGACCAGGTTTGTGAGTCTGCTACACTTCAGAAAATTCAAGACAGAGAACTAGAAGAAGCTTTTAAAAAATTTTAAATAATGATTTATAAAGTTGTTTACAATAGGGTTTTAGGTATACAATGTTTCCACCTCCAAATCCACTACTCAGTGGCCTTCACTAATGCCACCAGGTTCTCTCCCAATCCCCAATCTGACTTCTTGACAGAAACACTTTTAAGTTTAATCATTGAAGTTTGGGCCCCATGCATTTAGTAGAGTTGGGCCTACTGGTTTATCATACAGGTATCTCTCCTTGATACCACAGATGAGCCCTGGCCCTTGTCTCTTGCCTTTCTGTCACCTCCAGACTTCCTCTTCTTGTTCCCGCTCCACCCCGCCCTCCATTTCTCTCCTTCTTTGACATTTTTATTTCCGCAATCTAAAGCAAATCAATATTTTGCCTATTTTTTAATTCTTCCCCATTCCCTGTAAATTCTGTGGGAAATATTTTGCAACTGAAATCTATTGATAATTAATAGAAATATTTGTCTGTAGTCATGTTTTTTAGGGTTCCTGGAGCTAAGCCCAGTATGTGTGCATAGACTCTCACACCACAAGATAACTGTCAGAAACAAGCAGGGAATCTAACGAGTTAGCTCAGTTTGGACATCAATCCAAGAGATAGTGTCACAGTCTGTAAGTAAAAGGCTCAGTTTCCCAAGACCAATCTCCATTTTAAATGCCAGAACTCCAAACTGCCTACAGATCAGAGGTTCCCAGGACATCTTCCTCAATTACAGTGGATTTGCTAGAGTAGTTTCCAGAAATCAGGAAGCCTATTTACTCAACAAATCACTAATTTATTATAAAGTATAAAATTTTGGAATAGCAGGTGGAGGACATTCATAGGACAAGCATGAAGAAATAGCACTGAAAGTAAAGCCTCCTTTTCTGGACTGTGAATTTTCAAGAGAAAAGGTGCGTGGGCACACAGGACTCAAGCATTCATTAGCCACAGTCATTCCCCTGGCCGGCCTATGAAAGGACCCGGAGAATGGAGGAACAGGAACTGGGTCCCAGGCTGGTCTGTAGTCGGCTTATTTCTCTCCCCTTCCCTGTGCAGTTTTGGCTGTAGTCCTAGTCATTCATAGTTTCATCATCCTTGTCTCCTCATAGACCTCAAAGTTCTCTCCCTCATTACATTTTCTTCCTCATCTCATTGTAGTCTCATGGTCTTCTACTTCCAGTCATCGTCATCATCTGGTCCCCCTTCTAGTCCCAAAGTCCCAAAATCTCCAAAGTCTCAGCTCTCATCCTCTCCTGTTTCCCCTTACAGCATACTTATATAGCAAGGAAGGGTTGGGGTACACAAAGGTGGGGTTGAACATTATCTTAAAAACAAACAGATGTAAAGTCACTCCTTCAGGGGAAATTCTAGGAGATTAACTCAAGGACAAAATCTTATCTGAGGGGTCAGCACTCCAGATTACTAGATCTGCTCCAGGGTGGGATTCCATCTAGAGTGTATTGATTTATTCTTTCCTCAGCTAGTGATCCATTTAAAAAATTACAGTAAATTTACTTCTTATAATATTTCTAGTCATTTTGTAAGAATACAGTAAGAGATATATTAAGCTTAAAGGTTGGCTCTTCTGGGGACATCTCAGACTTCAGTCCTCAGGCCAGGTTAGTCTTTCCTAACCCCAGCAGGGTCCTTATTCAGTTACTTCTTTGGCAGTCATGACAGAGTTTGTCCCATGCCCATGCTCTTAATAGTTACAGTGCTTAATTTGTCTCCTTTTGATGCCAGGGTAGTTTACAGCTTGCCCTGGGTCCATCCAGTCCCTTCTTCGGGATCCTGCTTTTGGAGTACTAGAAACTAAGGGCAACTTGAGGCTTACATATATACATAAGTCAAGTAAATATGAATGCCCAGGAATAAATATTATTTTGGAGTCAATTAACTCCCATATCACAAAGCAGAGCATCAACTGTCTTCCTGCGTCTACACAAAAAGAACATTGCTAAATAAACTATGCAAATGACATAAAGGACAGAGAAAAGCAGTATAGAATTATTAGTGCCCTCAGGGTCACTTTTGTGGGAGTGACTCAATAAACCTAAGCTCCCTGAGTGAGGAGCAAGGACAGCCCAATATTATCCAACAATGAGCCATTCTTTCCAAATGTCTACAATTCACCCACCCAGAAACTCTCCAAGAGTTTGGGGTCTGTATGGGGACTTTATCAAATGGGCAAGGTTGATTAAATCATTGGTCCTTGGCAATTGAACTCAAATCTCTTCAATTGGAAGTTGAATTCAAATCTCTTTGAACTCAAATTGAAATCACTGGCCATTGGTAATTGAACTCAAGTCTCTTCAATTAGCAATTGAACTCAAATCTCTTGAACTCAAATTGAACTCAAATCTCTTCAAGAGTCTCAATCTCTTCACTCCCAGGAAATCAGATTGATACCCTCTATTTGCATTTTGTTTTGTTTTGTGCTGAAAACCAGGCTCCATCCTGAAAAGTTTCCGCCACCTCATTAACATAACAGTGAAAACCTTTTACACTCTTAACACTTTGGAAATTCCAAGTCTTTGAGAGAACTGTTGAGCCAGGAATGCAAGTCAATATATTTAAATATATACAAATATTTACATATATGTTCCTTTTATGCATAACAGTGATAATTTTCTCTTTAGAACATGACATCTTTTTATTTCATGGTCTCCTTTCTGTAATCAAATGCCAGCCACTTTTTGACCCTGTAACAGTCTTGCAACCTGACTCAGTCTAGCCGCAAACAGGATCTGAACTCACCACAGAAGTCAAAGTTGGATCTAAATCAGGAAACATATGCCCAAGACTAAGGTTGAGTAATACCACTGCATGTCTGTCACTTCTTGTAAAACCAAAACAAAACTATATGCTGGTGAAATTTTGGAAATCAAATGATATAGAAAATTGTTGAACTGTTACATGTATCAATTCATTGATATTCTATTTTCTTAGTAGGCTCAATTTTCAGACTACTTTGTTAGTAATTTCAACAAGCATTTAAGCATCTTTCTTTTCTAGTATCATCATAGAAAAGACACTGACAAAAGATCACATCATAAGATACTTCATTAACAACGAAACATTTGTTTAAATTTATGGCTAAACTCAAATAAACATGAGGTGAATGGTGTAAGAACAAATAAACATCATGTACTCAAAAAATGTACCTAGATATCTTATGTCTTTCATAAGAAACTAATTCAAAAAAATGTTTTGTATGTTGCCCTTACTTAGCCCTATATACATGAAACCTGAGGGTATCATGTTAATCAAATAAGGACAAAGCCAGATGATCTCACTCATATGTGGTATATAAACCAAGCAAAGGAAGGGTCAGTGTCCAGTGAAGATAAACCTTTGGGCACTGACAAAAGATCTGAGATTTCCAAGTGGAAGTAAGGGAGTGAGATGAGATACCACAGACAGGAAGGGACCATGATGGAAGGTTTTGTGCACATTGGCAGTGGTGTCAGTACAGTAACCTTGTATACCAGATACATAAATATTAGCACTATTTTAAAGTATTTTATATAATTAATACAATTTTTTCTTTAATTTATTTTAAAACTTTATTTTAGGTCCCATGGTATACAGTATTGTATTAAATATTAGCTATTGTTAGAGTCTGGAGTCAACTACCCCTCAAGGTTAGAGAACAGAACCGATAGTGCAAATCACACAGCGAGGTTCATTGTTCCAGTTAGCTGGGGTCGAAGTATCCACCCGACCCAGCAGAGCACTAAATTCAGCAGGTTCTTATACTTTTATTTTGACAAGTATTACTCAACAATTTTCATCCTAGCAGGTGTGCATTCCTCAACTACTTTTGCTATCTATAAGTGCATTTCTATTTTTTTTTCTTCTCTTGGCCTGCATCTTCTGGACCACCTTCTGGTAATTACCTTCTGGAGGTCTAACCTCATTCCAGGCTCCTAATCTTTGATGATCATCAGATTTTGAATGAACTAGTTCCTCGTTCCTGGAAGAGACCTAGATCGCTTGAAGGTCACAGAGCCCGTCGTGGTAGTTCTTTGGCTTACCTGGCCCCAACACTATATTGTTTAATGAAAAACACAATCTAGCATCACTCCCTTCCTAAGAGTATTCCTTCCCTCCACCATTTTCCAGTGTCCTTTTTTATAAAAAATAAATGATATTTGATAGTGCAAATTTATGGAAACGGATTTTTATGATACTGTAAAAATAGTTATATACACTTTATATATATATTTAAGCATATACATATATACGCACTGTAGCATTGTTCTCCCATTGTTCATCAATTTGCTCAAGTGGGCACCAGTAACGTCTCCATTGTAAGACTTGTTACTGTTTTTGGCATATCAAATATGTTACAGAGAGATTGCCAGGCTCTGCCATGCAGGCAGGATACTCTCGGTAGCTTGCCGGATGCTCCGAGAGGGATGGAGGAATAGAACTCGGGTTGGCCACATGGAAGGCAAATGCCATACCCACTGTGCTATTGCTCCAGCCCATATATATGCTTAAAAAATAAAATTAGATCTTTAGGTAAAAATGTAAGATTCCTAGCAGCTTTATTTATTATAAAATTTACAAACTTATTCTTTTTTCTTTACTAATTTTTATCAATCAATTATTGTTTTGTCATACTATGTAAGTTTCAGAATTACAGCGTCACATTTTGATAATAATATACACCCACTTCAAGCATCACCAAAATCTAATTATCATTCTATTGATCCCGTCTACCCATTCTCACATCTTTTTTCTTTTTCGCCTTTGGTAAACACCATTTTATTGTCAGAGTTTAAGGGTTAGTTTTTATTTTGACAGAAAGATTCTAAAATCTACATGGAAATTCAAGAAGCTTAGAAGAGACAAAATATTTAGCTCAAGCTTCTGTAAATAATGCTTCTTTTAGAATGAAACTAGAAAATCTTTGTAAATTTGGGTTTGTGTTTCTTAAATATGATCCAATAACTAAGTGTCACAAAAAAAACAGTAATTAAAACAAATTTCATCAAATATAAAACTTAGGGGGCTGGAGCGATAGCACAGCTGGTAGGGCCTTTGCCTTGCACACGGCTGACCCAGGTTCGATTCTCAGCATCCCATATGGTCCCCCAAGCACCACCAGGAGTAATTCCTGAGAGCATGAGCCAGGAGTAACCCCTGTGCATTTCAGAGTATGACTCAAAAAGAAAAATAATAATAATAATAATAAAATAAATAAATAAAACTTGGGTCTGAAGAAATATTATAGAGGTTAAGGTGCTTGCCTTGCACACAGCTGACTCTGTTTTGATTGCCTAACATTACACGTGGTTTCCCCAAAACTGCCAGGAATGAACCCTGAGCAGAGTCAGAAATAAGCCCTGAGTTTATCCAGATGTACATAAGTATACATAACTTTTATTTAATAAAATACTCGAGGAATTGAAGGGCGTGTTTTATTCAAGATAGATATAAAAATATGCAAAGAACCTTCAAATGAGAACAAAAATTTTACATAGAGTCACAAAATTTGAATAAACATTTATTAAAAGAAAATTTATTAAATACTATAAGAAAAGTAGACTTTTAGTGGAGACCATAGTGTAATATATACAGGTGATGAAGCTTAAATAATGTTTAAAGCAATGCTACTTCAATAACTTTTCCAGCCTTGGTTCCATTCCCTGGCACCATATATAATCCTTCAAGCACTACCAGGAGTGATTCTGGAGAATCAGGAGTAAGCCACCGGTGCAGTCAGATACTAACTAAACCTCTGGGAGCACCACCACTCAAAAGAAAATACCTTTCACGAGTTAAAAGGAATCAAGATTAGATTTAGAAGAAGGGCATAAGAAAAAAAGATTCCTACAATGACTAATTTTGAGAAAATTTGTTTTGAAACCACAGTGAGATACCACCACAATCCATGAAATTGAGATTAAAAAGACTGAATATCCAAACGATGGTGAGAATGTGGTAGAAATACAACTCACATACATTGTAGATAGTATAAAAATGATAGAACTATTTGGGGAAAAAGTTTAGCTCCTTCTTATATAAATTATTATGAAATTAACTTTATCACTTACACAATCTTAGTATCATTGTGTGTTGCAGATTTTTTAAATATTTATATTTTCCAAGTAAAGTTCATCTTAATGTTTATACTGATAAGGATTGTATTAATAAACTTAAGAAAATACTGCACTTTACTAGATGACTCAATAATTCAACTTCCAGGCATGTGCCCAAGAGAAATAATAATATATGCCACACAAAGAACTACACATCAATGTTCATAGCAGTCTTATTCATCATAGCTTCATACTGGAAATTACACAAATGTTTACCCATTGATAAATGAGAAAAATAGCCTTGTTAATTTCAAAACATGGAATTTTCAGCAAAATATATATATATATAAATATTGATAAACAGAAAAATGATCCCAACATGTGAAAGAAGGTAGGCATAAAACAATGTATTATGAATAATTTTATTTGCATGAAACTCTAGAAAAAAACAAATCTAAACAATAGTCAGAGGGAATAGAGAAGTGCTTGCTTGGAACATTGTGGGTTATGATCTGAATGTTTGTTCCCCTGGTTTCCAATTCAGATTTGGAAATTGAAATCATAACCCCAATGTGATGGCATTAAGAGTGAGGTCTTGGTTTCCAAATTCAGATTTGGAAATTGAAATCCTAATCCCAATATGATAGCATTAAGAATGAGTTCTTAGAGAAATGATTAGCTATCAAGGGGAAACACTCATGAATGGAAGGGTATATTTGAAGAGAAGGGGTATAGTTTTCTCCACTATCTGAAGGTAGACATTTCCTATGAAAACTTTGTAATTTAAAATGAAAGTGAAAATACAATTATAGTTCATTCACATAGAAAAATTCTCAAACTCAAAAAATTGCCCACTAAATTCTACCAAAAAACAAACAAAAAACCAGAAACCTAAAATAATGTGAACATAGAGTAAAAACAAGAATGCAATGACAAATACAAGTAATACCAAATTACAGTAAAGGCAGGAATTCTGTGACAAATGCACAGCCTGTATGGTAAAGTACCTCTTGGGAAAGGAGATTGATTGGAGTTACCATTTTCTGCTGAGTCCACTGTCCTTCTGAATAGGCTATTGCAAAAAAAGAATGCTGAATTCTACTTTCACTTTTCAACATTTTTCATATAAGAGAAACTGATCTCTGATTTTCCCCCCTTAAGAAAAAAGTGTTACTACTGTAGATCTTGCTAGAAAAACAAAGTAGCCTAATACAAACTTTTGCACAGTAGGAAATATTCTCATTGTCTTCATAAGAGAATTTTCAATTTAGTTCTTTAGAAGAAGCAGCTACCTCAAGAAGCCAGGAAGGGGATCCTCACCAGACATCAGATTACCAGTGACTTGATCTTGA
>JAOXYA010019495.1:0-13552 GCA_028565675.1 Sorex palustris | reverse complement strand
GAAACCCAAGCACAAAAATTTGTAAGTCTACAACTGTACCTCATGGTGTTTCACTAATAAAAATTAAAAAAAAGGAAGGGCCTATTTTCCTTCTCATCGTGCAACATTTTCTGTTTCCTTCTCCTTTTCTATCTCCCTCTCCTCCTCCTCCTCCTCCTCCTCCTCCTCCTCCTCTTCCTCCTCCTCCTCCCCCTCCTCTTTTCCTTCTTTTCAGAAGGATACATGCTTCGTGTTTATTGTAGAAAAAGACAGATAACTATAGAGCTCTTTGTCATGTCCAGCTCTGAGAAGGTTCTCTATGACTTTTTTTTTTTGCTTTGGTTTCTGGACCATACCCAGTGGTACATAGGGATTACTCCTGGTTCCGTGCTCAGGGGTTATCCTGGCAGTGTTTGGGGGACCACATGTGGTGCCAGGGATTAAACCAGGGTGGGAAGTTGGCAAGGCAAACATTTTAATTTTGAATTATCTGTTCTTCTTTCTTTCTTTTTAAGTTAAAATTTTTTTCATAAAGTTTTTCACAGTAGTAGATTGCATTCAATATTTCGATGCCAGTCCTACCACCATCATACCTTCCCACCACCATTATTTTGAATTTCCCACCACCACTCAAACCTGCCTAACAGGCAGATGCTAGATAATTTATTTGTATTGCCCGATATGGATAACGTAGGATGTCTCACGGACACTCTAGAAATCTAAAATTTTAGATAATTAGGGTCTGGAGAAACCTCTTCAGTAAGCTGCTCCTTCTGAGATTCTTTTGTGTGTCTCTGGATCAAGGCCCTTAAGGAGCTTAAGTAGCAGCCAGAGGCAGTTGGTGGGTGATCTCAAGGGTTCCACGGGGGCGGGGAGATGGGAAAGGCTAGCCCATCCCCTGTCCCATGAGGTCTTGTCCTGCCTTCTTTATGAAAATTTTGACCAAGGTTTGTGTAAATTTAAATCAACAGACTCTAGAATAACATTTTATTTTATTTTATTTTGCTTTTTTGGGTCATACCCGGTGATGCACAGGGATTCCTCCTGGCTCTGCACTCAGGAGTTACTCCTGGCGGTGCTCAGGGAACCATATAGGATGCTGGGAATCGAACCTGGGTCGGCCGCGTGCAAGGCAAACGCCCTCCCCGCTGTGCTATCTCTCCAGCCCCACTAGCCCTTCCTTGGACCCCTGAGTGGTGCGTTTACCAACAAACCTTAGCAAACAAGCCCTTGAGAGGGAGTTAGATGCTGTGACAGCACCCTGTAACCCGTCCCCTGCTAGAATCGACGGCAGCTTATTCAAATATCCCATCACAGAGACAACGCTTGTTCTTCCTAGAAAATGCAGGTGTTGCTGCAGCGAAGAAAATAGAAATGTAGCCCCTGAGCCCACCCCAGTGGGGTCCCAGCTGCCCACCTCCCCGGCCCCTTAGATCCGGGACCTCAGAAACATTCTTTCTGGGTCCACCAGGAGTGCTAGGGCCTGACCTTCCTTGCTATTCTTAACCTATTTCCCCATATAACGGCCCCACCCTGAGTTTGGGTTTCTGGTTTTGTTTTGTTTTTCTAAGTCTTACACAATGGCTTCACCCCCCTTTATAGAAAAAAAATGGGCACAAAATCTGCCGGGCGCAGATAGTGCCGACAGCTCTCACACACGAGACTTTCCTGTCCTTTGGATGACGGACACGATTACCAAGCAGCAAAATGGAAATAAAAAAGCATTTTGTTTTATTTCCCAGAGATTAGTTGCTTCCCTCAATGATCTCCAAATTGGATTTCGTGGTGGCGGGCTGGGAGCGACTCAGCTTCTGGCTCCAAGGAGACATCCGGTTGGAGCAGGCTCAGCTCTGCCCGTTGGTAACCACATTATTTTTATGATGCCTTGGGGCTCCCTGGCATCCTGACTGCGAGGTGAGTGCAGCCCTGCCCCGGAGACGAGGACAGGCACCTCTCGCCAGCTGAGAACAGTTTCTACTCTGCTCCCGTGCTGGCCGAGGCAAAGGCCAGACCCATTTTACGGAGGAGGAAACTGAGGCTGGGAGTGGCGAAGGGGTCAGCTGACAGGCAGAGGCACGCAGTGGCAGGCTGATGGGTGGTGTCTCGTTTCCCCGGAGAGGGCTTCTTAGCTCACCCTGGCCGGGAGCTACTGGGCATCCAATTCTGATGCACAGGGATGAGGCAAGTGGGTGAGAAATGCTCCATCCCGGCTCAGAAACGGGATGTGCCGACCTGCTCTGGTCCCAGGGATGCTAAAGCCAGAGTCTTGCCTCTGCCCGGGCAGGCTCTGCAAGGGTCTCAGAGGTCTGAGCTCTGGAACAGGGTTTTCGGCAGAGACACACACGCATTCCGTCCCCCAAAGCTGGACTCGCAGCTCGTAGGGGAGGGCTAGTGTCTGAGCGGAATTCGTGGCCCACCCTGAAACCAAACGGTGCTTCGTGCAGTGGCCCTCTGTAGCACTGTCCCCCTGTTGTTTATCGATTTGCCCAAGCGGTCACCAGTAACGTCTCCATTGTGAGACTTTGTTGTTACTGTGTTTGGCATCATATCATGGGGAGCTTGCCAGGCTTTGCTGTGCAGGCGAGATACTCTCGGTAGCTTGCCGGGCTCTCCGAGAGGGGCGGAGGAATTGAACCCGGGTTGGCCAGGCTGGCCGCGTGCAAGGCAAACGCCCTACCCACTGTGCTATCTAGGGACAGCCGGAGAACGTGTCTGGCGGGAGGGCCTAAGTCTCGGGGTTTAGGGAATCTTGGTGCAGACCCGCAGGCAGCCCTCTGCAGAACACTGGGCTCTACGCAGACCCAGGAGCAGAGTCTGTCCTTGTAACAGTGGGACAGCCAGGAGGGCGTGAAGGAAGGTCTGCATGCATGCACCTGAGTGCACACGTAGGCATGTGTGTGGGCACGTGCATTTGCATGTGTGAATGAGTATGAGTGTGCATGCAAGCAGTAAGCAAACAGCATGCCAACTCCATGTCCATCTGAGTTGGGGGCCACGCCCTGCGGGGCTCAGGGCTGCTTCCTGCTGCAGGGATCACTCATGGGAGCCCCTGCTTGGTGCAGTGGGGCAGCAAGGAGCCGGCCACATGGCAAGCAAGGCCTTCACTCCTGTCCTGTCTGGCTGGCCTGGGAGTGTCCGTTTTTAAAAGACCCAGCAGTGATGGGGCCCCTGCTGGTCCCAGGCATGGAGGAAGCTTCCTGTTGCATCCTGGCATAGAACCTCTGTCCCACAGAGGCTCAGGGGAAGAGTCTGCTCAGAGGCGCTTGCAGGGTCAGGGTAGAGAGGGCCTGGTCGACTGTTCCTGACAGTGGCAATTTAGAGGGATTGTTTTTTGTTGTTGTTGTTGTTGTTTGTTTGTTTGTTTGTTTTTTAATTTTATTGAATCGCTGTGAGATAGTTACACGCTTACATGTTTGGGTTACAGTCACACAATGATCAAACACCCATCCCTCCACCAGTGCACATTCCCCACTACCAATTTCCCCGATATAACCCCCCTTTCCCACCCTCCCTCTGCCTCCATGGCAGACATGATCGCCCATAATCTCTCTCTACTTTGGGGCATTATGGTTTGCAATACAGACACTGAGAGGTTATCACATTTGGTCCTTTATCTACTTTTTGTACACATCTCCCATCCCAACCGGTTCCTCAAGCCACCATTTTCTTAGTAATCCTTTCTCTATTCCAGCTGCCTTCTCCCCTTTGCTCATGATGCAGGCTTCCAGCTATCCAACCATGCCGCTGTGAGAGCACCACCTGGACCTTGTCCACAGTGCCTTAAGGGAAACCACTGGGTCAGGGACTGCCGAGCCAGGTTTGCATCTCCCAGACCCTGTCCCCTATATAAGAGGGGAAACCATCAGGCCAGAGATTGTCGCTTCAATTTTGATGCAGCTGGTGACCCCAATTCAGGAAACTTGCAGTGGGACCAGCCCCAGGCCCCGCAAAATCAGGGGATGTTCCCAGCTGCAGCCCTTCTCCCCAATGTGGAGTTTCAGAGCTCCAGTTAGTAGATTCACTGCAACCAGGAATGGCGGAGAACGCCACCTTGGATGTTCCCTGCCCTGATACAGTTACTACCTCTCCCACCCAGAGTCCCTACAGATTAAATTCTGGTACAAAGGGACGAGATTTGAATCCCCCGGTAGAAAGAAAGCTTACTCAAGTGAACCTTACAAGCAGCACATCAGGTTTTCATGGTTGTCTGGAAGAATCCCTGACTGTGAAGGTAAAGGCATTTCTGATCCCTGACTCCATTCCTCATGGAGAGCATCTAGAGGCTCACCAACAAGCGGTTGAATTCAGGGAACAAGGAGCTATCCCGCATATGGGATATGCATAGCTAGCTGGGTTCTGTACCTAATGGGCATCAGGTTTTGAGCCAGGACAAAAGTGAGGAAATTTGGAATCAAAGAGTTGTGTCTATTGTTAAATTTGCACTGGCAAACTGAGCAGAACTTTGTGTAAAAGGGCTCAGCTACCCTAAGAGCCCTCAGTTGGGTCAGAGGTGGAGAAAGCCTTCTCTAGTTTCTAGTCTTGATTCCCAAGACCATCTGCCAGGAACTCAATCTGGACAACCGACTCTCAGGTTTTTTTTTTCTTTATCAGAACCCATGGTGATGTGTCAGTTCCAAGGAGGATTATTCAAAGACTCAGGCTGGTATAGTTTTATTTTGGGGGAAGTGAACTTCTAGTTCATAAGATGCCACCTCTGGGCCAGTGAGTGCATGGTTATTCTCCCACTCAGCGATTGCTTATTGACCCAGGAGGCACAGAGATGCCTCGTTCATGGCTACTCACCCACTCAGCCGTTACAGATGCTGAGTCTGGTGAGGGACAGAAGGCATTGTCCCTAGGAAAAATTTTGTTATTTTGTAAACAGAAAAGAGGGAGATGTAGGATAACATTTGTCCTTACTCCTCCTTTCTCCCTTGCCACAGGGAACTTAGGTTTATTGGGTTTACACCCATCACAGTGCTCCTGAGTCACTCCCATTCCTCTGTGTTTATCTATAAACTCTTCTCTGTGCTCTCTTCCCCAACCAGTTAACTGCCTTTTTCCCCTAATCAGATTCTGTTGACTTGTAAGGACAGATCCTTCTAAGGACACGTGATTTGTAGTCATGAGTAAAATATTGCCTTTCTCCTCTCCTTATGTCCTTTGCATAGTTTAAAGCAATGTTCTTTTTGCATGGATACAGGAAGACAGTTCATATTGACAATCATGATCATGATCATCCTGTTGTTCATTGATTGCCTCAAGCTGGCACCAGTAATGTCTCCTTCCTAGCCCTGAGATTTTAAAAGAGCCATATTCAAAGCTCTTTCAGGGCTAGGAGAATGAGACCTATCATTACAATTTGGCATATTGAGTATGACATGGGAAGTTTGCCAGACTGCCGTGTGGGCAGTATACTTTTGGTATCCTGCCGGGTTCTCCAAAGTAAAAACGAACTAAAAAGATGTTGGGTGACCTTGAATGCAGCCACGCACTTCCAGGAGTTGGGTTTTATAGTCTCTGGGTCTTGGCCGATGATGGAATCACCTGGCACTGGTGGCAGGTGGTGGGTGTAATGCCTACCTACTGGAAGATGGGAGATCTGGGTGGAGAAGGCCCAGTCCCTATCCAAGCAGGCTTGGAGATCTCAGCCCCAGGACCCACATGCCTGGGTTCCTCTGCCAGTTTCTTCATGCATGAGGCTTGTTCGGACGTGTGGAGAGTGGTCTCAGCATGGCTGTGGCTAGTTCTGGAGGTCTTTGGCTGCCGGGGCTCTGCTCGGGGCAGGGAGGGAAACTCAATCAGCCCCCCTCCAAGGGACCCCGGTGAGGACAGCCAGGCACGGGGGCAGGAGACTCTGTGCTGTTCTCTTCCGGGAGCTGGGTTTTATAGTCCCTGGGTCTTGGCTGTTGATAAGACCACCTGGCGCCGGCGGCAGCTGGTGGGTGTAGCCTACCTACTGGAAGATGGGGGATCCGGGTGGAGAAGGCCCAGTCCCAATCCGAGCAGGCTTGGAGATCTCAGCCCTGGGACCCGCATGCCTGGGTTCCTCTGCCAGTTCCTTCATGCATGAGACTTGTCAGGGACGTGTGGAGAGTGGTCTCAGCATGGCTGCGGCTAGTTCTGGAGGTCTTTGGCTGCCAGGGCTCTGCTCAGGGTGGGGAGGGAAACTCAATCTGCCTCCCTCCAAGGGACCCCGGTGAGGACAGCCAGGCGCGGGGGCAGGAGACTCTGTCCAGTTCATATTATGCTTTTGTCACTTGGGAGTTAATTGATTCTGAATAATAGTCATTCCTGGGCATCTGCTTTCTCAACTTAAGCCTCAGTTGTCCTTAGTTCCTAGCATCCCAAAAGCAGAGTCCAAATGAGGGACTGAATGGATCCAGGGCAAGCTGTAAACTACGCTGGCATCGAAAGGGGCCAGGCCAAAGCGCCACAAGACTTAGCTATATGTCAAGAGCATGGTCATGACAGACTGTCATGACCCAAAAGAGGTAACTGAATAAGGACCCTGCTGGGGTTAGGAAGACTAACCTGGTCTGAGGACTGTGGTCTGAAATATATAGTGAGATGTCCTCAGGAAGAACCAAACTTTAAACTTGGTATGTCTCTTATTTTGCTCGTACAAAATGGCATTGCCAGAAGTATTAGAAGTAAATTTACTACAACTATTTAGGTAGATTACTAACCAAGGAAAGAAGAAAGCAACACACCCTGAATGGAATCCCACCTGAGCGGATATCCTAGTAATCTGGAGTCATCTCCTTAGATGAGATTTTGTCCTTGAGTTTATCTTCTGAAGGAGTGGCCTTACCTCTCTTTGTTGATTTGTTGATGTTCAACCCCACTTTTCCCGCCATGATTTCTATATAAACTAGGCTGTAAGAGTGGGCTGGGGGGATCCAAAGAGCTAGAGAAGCAGGATTCAGAGGAGAATGGAGAGGAGATTAAACTACAATTGATACTGACCAGCCTGACCCTCGTTCCTTCCTTCACCTGCCCATCGCTATTGGCCTCCCTGAGGTGTGGGAAGCGGCATGGCGCCCTCCACAATTTTATTTTTTAAGTATACAAATCTGGCATCCCTGCGCACCTGAACAACCAACCAGTGCGTAACTAAAGGTAAGAACAGCTTTTGTAAGACCCCCACTCTAGAAAGCTTAGTGGCAGAACAGGATATTGTGGTGCAGTTAATTAGAACACTAGCCATATTTCCCCACTGAGATGGGACAAAAACAGTGCCACATCAAGCCCTTTCAAAATCTTTCACGCCAAACTGAACGTGGCAAATGAACAAAACCCACCCAAGAACTCATGGCTGGCTGAGGGTGGGGGTGGGGGAAATGATCGATGATGATTGGGAGCACACACTTTGCATGCGGAAGCCCCCCCATTCCACCCAGGGACCCCCTGCTCCCCGAAGCACAACTGAGTCTGACCCTCCCAGCCCTCAAGGACTTGTTGGAAACTAAGATGTGCAAAAATCCCTAGACTGTGGGAAGGGAGCTGTAATGAAAGGGGGACAGAGGAAAAGACACACAAACGTGTTGTTGTGAATCACAACTAAACTGTTTTCAGAGCCCATGTTTGAGGCATTGGCCATGCATGTTCTGTCCAAGGCAAAGCAAACGAATGACAAGACATCTTTTTGTTTTGTTTTGTTGGGGGCCACGCCCCATGCTGCTCAGAGCTTATTCCTGGCTCTGTCCTCCAGGATCACTTCTGGCCAGGCTTGAGCAGGTATGAGTACAGGTGCATGGGATGCCGGGGTTCAAACCCGGGTTGGACCATGCAAGGCAAGTACTTTACCCACTGTACTATCTCTCCAGTCCTGTAGCAAGACACTTTAAAACAAGGTCCTGTTTAATCTACTGGGCTCTAAAAGGAAGCTAATCTCCGCATTCGCCTTCCACATGCAGGCTGAGTAGAGGTGGAGGCATTTGTATGGGATGATTCTACTTGGGTCAGAGAGGTGCTTAAACACAGTGGCACTGAGTCAAAGTTGGATGCTTGCAAACCAAGCACCTTTACACACACACACCCGTTCCTCCTCCCCACTACCCGTACAATCTCTCCAGCCATGATTCTTTTTTTTTTCCTTTTTGGGTCACACCCAGTGATGCTGGGGGGTTACTCCTGGTTCTGCCCTCAGGAATCACTCCTGGCAGTGCTCAGGGGACCATACAGGGTGCCAGATATCAGGTTGGCCACGTGCTCTAGCCATAAATCCTAATATTCTTCTGTTACTCTGCTAGTTCCTTATTCGTCGAATGGAGAGGCCTGTGTCTGAGTGCTGCTTTGGTGAACCCCAAGAGCCCCAGGGAAGAAGCCCAGTCACATTGCACAGGTGAGTCAAAGCAAAGTCAGCAAGGCCAGGCATCTGATAACGCCTTGCTTGGTGTCTTTTTGTCCTTGCATTCTTTGGATGGTTTGAGTGTTTATCACTTAGTGAGACATGGCAAAAGGGCTTTCTTTTTTTAGTGTCCTCCAGGGAATACAAAGTTACTCGAAGGCCTGAATTGTGTTTCCTGCTTCCTGTGTGTCTGAGAGCTGTGGCACTGTCATGTGGGGTTTCACATTGACTTGTCTCATTTGGACACAACCTCCATAAAGATCTCTAGTCTCCCCATCCTGAGATTTGCCCAGTCTCATCACCTGGTTAGAATTTGCATCAGCCCCCAAATTGCCTGCGAGTTTCAGACTTGAACATGACAATCTCAGACTTCTCTCTCCGAATGCAGGGACTAAGTAAGTCCCCAGCCCCCTGGGTGAGAGCAGCCATCCATAGGCAAGGCACTGCTTTATATCCACATTCCTGGATATCGGCATTGTTATGACTTCATTATCTCTGTACCTATCCACACAGGTATATGCGTGTTTATTTGCCCACAAAAAAAAAAAATTCGGAGCTGGAGCAATAGCACAGCGGGTAGGGCATTTGCCTTGCACGCGACTGACCTGGGTTCGATTCCCAGCATCCCATATGGTCCCCTGAGCACTGCCAGGAATAATTCCTGATTGCAGAGCCAGGAGTAACATTGCTGTGCATTGCCGGGTGTGACTCAAAAAGCAAATAAATAAATAAATCATTCCTCTTTCCCCCAAACACTCAATACTTCATCTTATCACATTACATAGATAATCACTAATATTAAATATTGGTGCATTCTGCCAGTTTTTTGTAAAAGTGTATTTATTTTTATGTTCTTTTACATGAGTAAAATTGTACTGTAAATATAACAGCAAGTCTCAGAATGGAGACGTTACTAGTGCCCGCTGGAGAACATCCACGAATGGGAGGACAGTGCTACCAGTGCTACCTCCAAAGTAAAATAACATGTTTTAAATCCTATAACAAACACAAGGACTTAGTTTTTTTCATCCTGTGGTTGAGAAAACTGGCACACGGACTAAAAGAACTTGTCCAACAAGTTTCAGTCTTTATAATCTGTCAGAAGTAGAATCCATAGATCCTCACTCTTCATCATCTTTCTACCATGCTCATACTTTCCAGATCACAGTGTGCTCTGAATTAGTGTTGTAGACAAGTAAAGGCTTTTTGGTTGAGTACTAAATGGATAACGGTGAATGAATAGCTGATGCTGCATGCTCAAGCTCCTAGTTTGGGAGTAAATTAGGAAACTAAAGAGTATGAATAATCATTCTTTGGAGGCTCTGAACCAAAGTTTAATTGCCCCAATAAAAAAGAACAAAGGAAAGAGAATTTAGAAGATGAAGGAAAAGGTTTAGAAGTATCCTAAAGACTGGTTCAAAGGGTGGGAACAAGATGCACAAGCTTTTTCTTCTTTTAGTTTACTCTTTAGGGGTGTGAAAAAGGCTCCCAAGCAGTGCTCAAGAGGCCCAGGGCTCCTTCCAATTATTCTCAGTCAACCAGGTGAGCTGTCAAATGCAGTATTGGGCTACCACAGCAGTGCTTGGAGCCTTCTGGTTCTCACTCGGCAATGCCCGGGGAACCTGGAGATGCTAGGGGTCATATTGGGCCAGCTGCATGCAAAGTATGTGCTCCTGTACACATATTCTCTCTCTCTCCCTCCCTCCCTCGCCTCTCTCTCTCTCACTCTCTTTCTCATTATCTCTTCCTTACGCTTCATTATCGAAAGAGGTATCATGGTTTATAATGAAATTAGTAATTCATATCAATTATTTTAGGTACACAATTTAACTACATTTTACTACATCACATCCACCACCATGGCTCAATATTCCTTCAGCTCTGTCCCAAAGTGCTTTTTCATCCTTCCACACCTCCCACCCATTTCCCACTCAGTTGGGCAGACTTAGTTCTGTAGACTCTTAGGGTTTGTTTTCATAGGCCATTGTGGATGCCCTTGCTTTGCTTCTTTATATCCCACATATGAGTGAGCTCATCTGGTATTTGTTCTTGTCCAATTCAATTCACTTAATATGTATGACGTCCTCCAGTCTCATGCAAGTTACAGCAAAATCTTTTCTCATAGCTCAGTATTTAATTTTGATAGTCCACAATTTCTTTATCCACTCATTTGCTCTTGATATCTTGGCTATTGTAAACAGTGCTACGATAAACAGACGTGTGCACATTACTTTTCAATTTAGAGCTCTTGTTTTCTTGGGATAGATGCCAAAGAGTGGAATTACGAGATCATATAGTAGATTTTTTTTCCTACCATTTTAAATATCTCAACACTTTTCCAAAGAGGCTGAACCAGATTTAGTCAGATTAGCCAAGCATGAGTCACGATTCCTTCTCCACCATCCTCCCATCATGTTGGTTGTTCCTGGCCTTCTTCACACAGACTACTCGCACAGTGTGAGGTAATAAGTCATTGTCATTTTGATTTTCATTTTCCTAATAATCAAGGATAATGAATACTTCTTTATAGTCCTATTGATCACCTGCATTATCTTTGGAGAAGTGCCTATGCCTTTCATGTGTGAGATCTTTTGATTTACCTCTCGGTATGTTCCTGCTGGCCCTATCACTTCAGCAGTATGGCATCACCAGGTCCAGGTCTGAGTGTTGCTGGTATTGGCTTCCAGGACCACACTCCCTTTTGGGGAGGGACCTCTTACACCTTCCCCTAATGTAATAGACCAGAAATATAATTTAAAGGACTAAAATGCATACTTTGTATGTAGGAATTTCAGGTTTGATCTCTCATACTACATGTAGCCTTTGAGTACTGCCAAGTGTGACCCCAAAATGAAGCAGAACAAAACAAAAAGTAAATAAAAGTAGCCAAGGACGAACCTAGAGAAAAATGATCCTTTTGGAGAGTTCAAGGATATGTGTGCTTTTGTGTTTGTGATGTAAATCCTTTGGTCTCACTGCTTTTATAAGTGGCTGCTGATTTCTGAGGTGAGTGCTTAAATTCTGTCTGCATTTACGTTAGGTTTCCACAGACAAAGCCACATTACTGAAGTATATGAGGCATGGCTTGGGGTGCCTCAGTGCACCAGAAGGGTTTTGTTCTAAGGACCTATTAGTATCTGTAAGAGATAGCTCTCTAAAGGACAGACATAGAAGAACTGCACTCATCTGTGGAGTATAAAACAACATAACATGAGGCTGGCACCTAAGGATAGTAAATACACGGGACAGGTAATCTCAAATCCAGGTGTCAGGATGCTGACTTGTTCAGGATGTTTTGTGGTTGTAAATTTAAATTACTAAGTGATCAGGCATAGTATAGCACTGTAGCACTGTCCTCCCATTGTTCATTGATTTGCTCCAGTGAGCACCAGTAACCTCTCCATTGTGAGACTTGTTACTGTTTTTGGCATACTGAATATGCCACGGGGAGCTTTCCAGGCTTTGTGATACTGACGAAATACTCTTGGTAGCTTGCCAGGCTCTCTGAGAGGGGCAGAGGAATCAAACCCGGGTTGGCCTCATGCAAGGTAAATGCTCTACCTGCTGTGCTATCACTTCAGGCCCCAAAAAGATTGTCTTTAATTTGGGACTATGGAGTTATCACCAATGAATGTTTTCTTTGTAAATCCTCTCCTTTCTTCCATACTAGAAACATAAGAGTGAATTATTGTCACAAGTATCATCCCCTCACAAAAGTTTCTTTGTGTACAGAGGTATTCTGAGACAGGATCAGAGGCCCTTTAAGAATTAAGCACAACAGCAAATGCAAACTAGTCAAGGTGGATGGTCGAGGGTGTGTGAAGACCTTCTATTCTAGCTTTGGTGCAATCCATGAATTTGACTTTGGGAAAAGAACCATTTGCACAGGTATAAAGCAAATATAGGCAATGACTTAATGACTATTTTCACAGAGTGGCCCGCCATCACAGTGAAGAATTATGTTTCTACTATCAGTATCACCTTGTTTCTCAGGACTAAGCAACCCAAGCAACACTCAGGGAATCTGGGCACCACTCCTAGCAGTGCTCAGCCTGGCTATGTAGACCAGATGTTTCAATGGTTAGGTCCCACAATGTTGGAGGCCACCAAGGCTATGCCAAGAGGTGTTTGGGGGAGGAGAGGGTGGTGGCATGCGGTGCTGGGGACTGAACTCTGGGCCTTATGCATTCCAGGCAAGTGCCTTGGTCCTTGTTCATCTATCACAATTTCTCTCATTTCTTCGGCCTGCTTTTAATCAAAACTCCTGCACACCTACAAAAATTCTCCTAGATCCTCAATATTTCCTCTCTAGCTAAGTTCACAAGGTAAGTCCATCATCTCTATAAGCCAAGCACCTTCTGCAAGCTCTTCATTCCATTCTCCTTATTATAACTACTGGGTAATTTAATGCAAATCTCACAAGTTAGACTTTAAGATCTTTCCCCACCTAAAAATATACTTATCAAAATTAAATCCCCAACCCACCGCCAAAAATATAGGCTGCTTATGTCTAACACTATTTAAAAGGAGTAATTAGGAATCTAATGGAGAGACTATTTAGTAGAATATAGAAATAAGAGAACCAATCCAGGCTTCCCAGTATGATGGTGAAGTATCATACATCCAGGAAGCTGTATGCCAGTGTTGAATTGACTATTCCAGTTCAAAAATCATGAAGACAAAGGTGACAAGAGGGCGTAGTGACTGCACTTAAAACTTTTGTGAAAAGTGGTGGTGTTTTGGGATCAATTAGAGATAATAAAGAAAATAAAACCAAGGGGTGGGGGGAGGCAACTAATGACTCCAGAAAAGACATGTATAGGAAGGAAAAGTAATCATGGTTTACCAAATAGCCCAGGTGTATAGAGCTATTACAAGAACATACTCTTATCTAATAATGTCACAACTACAAAGAAAAGGAGGAAAAGAATGTATGAGTGCATGTGTGGTGAGGGGCAGGGAGAAGAATTCCTTCTTCACAGTTGCAAACTATTACTGTCCACACTCATTTAGGAAATGTGAAATGAAAGGAAACACCAAAAATATGCTACAAAAGATAAACTAGGTCTCTGGGGGGGGGGAGAGGAATGGGATAGGGGATTTTTTATGTTTCTTTTTATTTTATTTATATATTTATTTGTTTAGGCTGGCTGCGATAGCACAGCGGTAGGGCGTTTGCCTTGCACGCAGCCAACATGGCCGACCCGAGTTCGATTCCTC
>JAOXYA010019483.1:0-13552 GCA_028565675.1 Sorex palustris | reverse complement strand
TTGAAGGCGTTCCAAGCTGCTCTCTTCCTCCTGTGCAACTCAGGTGCCAGGTCATTCGTCATGTTGACTTCTCGACCCAGGTACACACAACCGTTGCATTCAGAGATGTTCGTTCCGTTGAGAGAGAATGGAACGTTAGGAATGAGACTGTTTCTCATAAATATTGTCTTCGTGAGATTCAGCTGTAGTCCGACCTTTTCACACTCGCGGTTGAAGTCAGCCAGCATTTGTTTGGTGTTATTAGAACGATGTCATCAGCAAAGCGGAGGTGGTGTAGTTGCCAAGCGTCTATCTTTACTCCCATTCCTTCCCATTCCAGTCATTGCATGACGTTCTCGAGGGTGGCATTGAAGAGTTTTGGTGAAATGGTATCACCCTGCCGAACCCCTCTCTTGACATGAATGATCACTTCTCTGTAGAATGGTGAGATCCTGGTAGTGAATCAGTAATACAGCTCATGGAGGATCCTGATGTATTGAGTTTGAACGCCCTGTTTGGTTAGGGCTTTGATGACCGCTTCAGTCTCAACAGAATCAAAGGCCTTCTTAAAATCAATGAACGTTAGACAGAGCGGCATCTGGAACTCCTCAGGAACCTCAATGAGCTTGGTTATTGTGTGGATATGGTCAATGGTGCTGAATCCTTTTCAGAACCCGGCTTGCTCGTGTGGTTGTCCTTCATCTAGTGTTCTGCCAATCCTATTCAGGATGAAACAAAGGATGTTCCCACCAATAGTGGATGAGGGGTTCTTTTTTTTTTGAACGACATCCCCACAGTGATTATTTCCCATCTTTTTATATCTGCTATTCTCTCTCATGTGAGATGATATCTCATTATTGTTCCAACCTAGATTTGTCTAATAATGACCGACTATGATCTCCGTTTCTTATTCCAACTGGCTGTCCGGTTTCCTCTTCGTGGAAGTACCTATTCATCTGCTCTCCTAATTTTCTTTTTATGGAGTACTAGTTTTCTTTTTCAACCCAAGTTTTACTCGATGTACTTCTTCTTGGAGGGCCTTGCAGGTGTTGTTTTGAAGGCATGGGGGATCTCACCAGCAGTTCTTTGTCAGTGAGGCTGGTGGCTCAGTGAAAGTGCCTGGGGGTGATGCTTCTGTGTCCTGCAGGGCCTTGGGTATCTGGGCCCACCCCATGGTGTTCAGGGGATCAAACTCTAGGGTCAAACCCAGCCAGGAGCACACGAGGCACGCACTCTCACCACTGTTCTCTCCCGAGCCCCAAATTGGATTGCTTCAACTGTGATTCTTACGCTAATCCTTGAATTGCCAGGAGCCCCTTGGGTGGAGACCCCTTTATTGAAAGTGGGTTTTACATGATAAGGACCCTGTGGAAGTGGCACAGGTTTCTTTTTCAGGTTATATACATCTTAAGTTGACATCTTTTTCTGCTGTTTGATTTTATGCATTTTTGCTTTGTTGGTATAGAACCACTCTATGCACGGTCTGCGCGTCTCTAAGGTTGGCTATTTTCTCACCCTCCGTTCAATAAGATTCCCATTCCTGTTTACCCAGATCAGATGGGTTCCCTGTTAGCTGCCTCACACTGCTAGAAATACACTTGCCATAATTGAAACCAATTAAAGTTGCAGTTTGTGCTTAATAGCTTGCTCTGGAACTGCAGTGTGAGATCCTCGGGGCTTGAGAATGAGGCTCTAGCATTCTCAGAACCCAAACAAAGTACCTCACACAGTGTTGACACACCTTGGACACTGCCTTCCCCGTACAGGTGCCCAGGAAGTGACTGCATGGACGATTAAATCAGGAAACAGTGGCTGAGAACCTACACCTTCACTTTACCTGTGCAAATAATACATTAGCTGACTCTCAACTGGGGGCCATTTCATGGTAAATAACTCACTTGGGATGGCCGGTTTCATTCTCCAGAGCTCTTAAAAATAATTTTTTATCCATTCAATAAATACATGTGTTCCCCTTGAGCTCAATGGCTAAATATATCCTCTGAATCCCAAATTTCTCTGATAACTTGCTTCATGCCAATGAATCAGATGATTCAAAGTGACTTGAGTTGGGAGTGTCCATCATCCCCTAGTTCACACTATTGTGGGAAAACCTACAGTGTTTCCTACAGAAACACAACTGAAAATGAGCTGCCTGACACACTCTGAACATTGTGTTATCCTAAAGAAACTTAGGGGCAAGGAAACTCTCTCTGTAGCATCCACATTCCTGGGCCCCTCTGCATGCCACTGCAGATCCTTCTCTAACGTCAGGTTTCCTTTGGGTGCTGGTGCCCCTCATTCATTCTTCAGGGTGTTCTTCTTGCCAGTCATTCATTTCTGTGACGTCCTTAACTGTGGCACCCAAACAGGAGACCGTTCTGTCCACATGCTCACCATAGAACTTGGAACAGAGGAAATGTTTCCTGAAATGAGCTTCAGGAAGATGCCTAGGATTTAATCTTCACTCCTGGCAGTTTGCCCCAGGAGCGTATGACCTGCTGGAAGGCCCCTTTCCATGACTTGAATGGTGCCAAGGACACAGAAATAAAGAGGAATCCAATAACGGGTGGAGGTCCAGAGAGATCACAGCCTTGGCGGGGACCAAGAACCAGCCTAGCGCTGCTTCAGTGGGATTTTGCTGCTCCATCTTTCCCCCGATAGGCAATAGAGTGGTTCGCACTCCAAGTGTGTAAGTGAACCCTCAGTACATTGATTCAGAGTGCCTCCCAGAAAAATACCCAAAAATACACTCACAATCCCAGAAAAATCATTGAGATGGTGAAACAGACCCGATAGCATTTCTGGATGGGAACATCTTCCGCGGACAGAACAAAACCCAGAAGAGAAAAGGAGATCTGCAGCAACGGCCTCTTTCCTATCCCAGGGTCTCTGGGCGGACGCCTTCAGCCGGAGACGACTCAGGAGCTGCAGGTGTGCAGGGCTCGAACTCTCGCCACTTCCAGGGAGGAATGCCCAGGCAAATTCCCTGAAACTTGCTCTCCCAGGGCTGAGTCCCCTCAAGCGCGCTGTTCCTTCGGTGCCCCCCACCCCTTCTTTCCAGAGACTTCGTGTCGCCCGCAGGGCAGCCCGCATGCCTGTGCTCTTGAACAAGAAGCCAACAGTCCGCGTCTGACTCAGCGCCCGAGGTGGGGCCGGGGGTGGGGCGGGAAGGAGCCTCCGGTCCCTCCTCCTCCCTCAGTCTCCCCCGCACCATCCGGGCTTTCCAAGGTCACTTGGGTCACAGGGGACCCTGGCAATTCTGGTGCCAGGTGGCTGGGGCCTGTGCAGAGGATCAGCTGGCCAGGCCTTGGGGAGGCTTGGAGCAGAGGGACAGCTGGGGACGGTGCCTCCCTCAAGGCTGCTTCGGCCTCAGGAAGCCCCAGAAGCATCGGCCCGTGGGACGTTCCAGCTGCCGCTCCCTTTCACCATCTGTGAAATGGACCCGGCGGCCGCCTTTTCCCTGCACTAAATGGTTTCACGGCCCAGGGAAACCAGAGCCAAGTGGGCCCAAGGGTGCAAAACAGAGGCAGCGGGGCTGGGGCTGGGGTCCGTGGGAAGCAGGTGAGGGGCGGGAGGGCAAAGGGCAGTCTCAGGGGAGGGCGTTGGGCCGCCCCAGGGTCCCTGCTGCTGGCCCAGCCTCCTCCGTCTGTCTCCAGGGAGGTGCAGACATGAGGGCTACCGGCTCTGGCTCTGGAGACAGACTCAGGTGCTGGCGTGGCCTTTGACAGCCCCCAGAAGGCCCCACAGCTCAGTCTCACACTCTTTAGGCAAGAGGCACTTTCTCGAGCCCCCAGGAGCCCACTCTTCTTCTGGAGGAGGCCGTCCCCAGGTTCCTGCTGGGCAACGCGCCCTCTTACTTGATTAGTTCACAGAGCTGCAGGGACTCGCACGAGACTGGCTTCTCTTTGCACCGGGCAGTGGTGGGCACTACGGACACCCTGACTCAGGACCATCTGGTCCCATCTAGGGCCCTGTGATGTGTCCCGGGTCACAGAGACCAGCAGGGACATCCCACTTGGCTGTGGTTACGGCAAGCTTGGTGGGTCATAGCATGGAGTAGAGCAGGGAACGTGGGAGAGGAGAGGGCACTTGGAGTAACACAGACTGGGACAGGAGCACAGACCCAGGAGAGGGGAAGAGGAAAACCGGGGGATGTGGGGGAGCAGCAAGGTGGTTGCAGGGACCAGGAAATGTGTCCTGAGAGTTTTCATTGTGTTACCGGAGCTGACACACAAAGCATGAAACTGGGTCTTCCTCACTGGTTGGGACACGTTCATGAGAACGCTGATGACATGAAATATGTATAAGGTTTTCTTGCAACAAGAGACTGGTGAAAATACATGGATGTTTTCCTTACAGCCGATATGCATAATTTAAGCGTCATCAATCAGTTGGGATGTATAATCACTTATTTATGAGGGCAGATGGGATATGCCTGGCTTCAAAACACGTGGCTCCTTGGAACATGGGGAGAGAGGTTTAACCTCTGATTGCTGATAAGGATTCTAAACAGAAACTTTGGAGTTCCATAAAGGAACTGGCACAGAATAGTGTAATTGAGAATTTTTGCCATCTTCATTTATTCAAGCTCCCTAGTGGTTTGTTCATTTAAGTCCTCTACTCATATGAAGACTGCTAGGTTTCTTAAAATAACACAAATATATTTATTCCAGACTGAGTAAGCTTCCAGGATCCTTAGCTTCCTTTGTATTGAAAATACAAAGTTGAGGATCTTATAGGAACTTCCTGAACCTTCAGCCAATGCAAGGTTCTGCATAAATGCTGAAGGTGCAAGGTTGGGTATAAGTTAGGGATTTTGAAGATGATTTGTGGAAAGTGGGAAGGAATCATAAACTCAAAACTACCTTCAGATCATCAGGGGATGCCCACAAATAAAATGCAAAGAACTGTGATGTCAGTTGGACAAAAATACCCAGCATAGGTCTCAATAACATCAACAAAAAAGAGAGAAGCTGATCAAAGCCGTGAGGCTCTGGTGACGGCGGCCTCGCCAGAGCCCTGGCAGCTCATAGATGCGGAGGCAGGAGGTTTGTGAATCGGTGACGAGCGGCTTTCAGGTATTTGTTTCTCCACATCCAGTCTCAGAAATGCAGCCACGGGCTTTATGGGCTAACACATTTATGTTTCTGTAACAGAAAATGGGGCTGAGGGAACAACGCAAAAAAAAAAAAAAGGAAAATTTTGAGGCTGGGGAAGCGACTCAGTAAAACTCCTGCCTTGCTGTCTGAGGCCACAACCAAGCCCTGCGCTACGCCTGTTCCCAGGCACACCGGTGTGATCTTGGTGTTGTGGCCACATTCTCAAGCCCAGGACCTCACTGCTTTGCACTCAGCGCCTTTTCCTCTCTGAACATTGCATCTTTGTGAGAGCTAAGGTCAGACTGACCTGCCCACGGCTAGATCCTCGGCCTGCTGTGTCGTGACCATAATCAGACATTCATTCAGACCCTGGGACCCCAGCTCCAGCCTCAGACAGACTTCAGTGGCCTATGTCCACTGCCTTCTGCTGACTCGGCCTTTTAACGGGGGAGTCAGCGGGCGCTTCTGTGCCTGACTCTAGAGCTTTACTGAAACCCAAGTTTTCTGCACACAATAAAAATAAGCCCCAGCCTCCAAAGAGGAAACGCAAGCAAGAGGAATACCTTCGAGGATTAAGGAGAGCCTGCATATGTAAAACAGTTAATTCACTGCACCTTTCCTTGATGTGCAGGCAAGTCCAGCTGATCCATTCATGAGGGTGAGATATGTCCATCAGCCCCACAGGATTGCTTCCTGGCTGCCCTGTGAGCTCAGCTGCATTTTCTAAGGCGTATCCGGGAACCGCAGAGGGCGCAGGAACTGTCACGGCCCAACATGGACCATTCTCTCCCACATGGGGGACATCTCTGTTGTTGTGTTTTGTTACAGTGGAAGAACCCAAGCAAGCCCGCTCTACCTTCCCTTCCCCTGCCCCTTTTCGGTCACACCCAGCAATGCTCAGGGGTTCCTCCTGGCTCTGCACTCGGGAATTACTCCTTGACAGTGCTCAGGGGACCATATGGGATGCTGGGAATCAAACCCAGGTTGGCCACATGCGAGGCAAACGCCCTACCCGCTGTACTATCGCTCTGGCCCCAAACCTTGAGGGCTTGGCAAATCTAGCATCAAACGATGCTTTCCTGTTTACTTTTCAGAGAAGCCATGGAGACAAGGTCTCGGTTCTGTTCTGGTGGGGTCCCAGTTTTATGATGGTTCAGTGGCATGGCAGTGAGGGGGCTGGTGGAGAGGCTCAGGAGTTAATACCAGGCCAGAGCACTGCATCCTGGCCTGAAGCTGCACCGTGGGCAGTATAGCCAGCACCCATGAGGGTTCCTGCTCTCTCCAGCTGTGACCAGTGCTCTCGTATCTGGTAATGCAGAAGAAGGAGAACGGAGATGAGAAGTTCAGAACAAACTTAGAGTTTCCAAAATATTTTTGTTTTTTATCAAGTGTCCAACTAGGTGAATATATGTGAGAAGGAAAACCGATGCCCAGGATGGAGAATGGGTGTGGGGCAAACTGCAGGGCTACAAGCTCAAGAGTGGAGTTCTCCGTGCACAGCGAGAGCCTTCTGGCAAGTTCCATATGCCACTGACTCTCCCCACTTTTAACCAGGAACCTGAGAGCAGACAAGCATCCCAGGGGCACTTGAAGTCCAGCCTTGTTGTCTGCAGAGGAAACAGGTCTGGAGCAGATGGACCTCTTTCGAGCTGTACTTTGTGACAGAAGCGTGGACTTCCAGGTCTTTGGGAATGGGAGTTGGAGGCCCTTCCCACTCTGCCGATACCAGGGCAATGACTCAGCCAGTCCATGCCGGAAATTACTTGGTTCTCAAACAGCATCATCATTTTTTTGGTATTAACTAACAAAAGAAGGCCCACTTCTGGGAAATGCTGCCCATTTCACATCACTCACGCCCTGCTCAGGGGCTCTTTCTCCTCATTCGCAGGAGGTACTTCCACTTTAATAAATGGCACAACACAAAGCTCAAGTCAAATTTTAGGTACCACCTGAAGTGTTAGGTGCAACCTAAACAGATATCCACTCACACTGAATAAACAGTGTCTGAGGAGACTGACTTGGGCTGTCGCTGCGTACACAGGGAAACTGAGTCTTCAGATCCAAAGAAAGGCGCTACTCAAGTGGTGTGTGAGATTGGCTGATGCAAACCCATTTGTGAAAGCATGACTCAGCAGGTGTCGAGAGAAGAGACTTCCCTGCAGCACGTACTTCCAGTTGTCAGGGCAAGAGCCGGAAGGCACATTAGAGCTAAAGAAAATAATACTTGGTTAAAAAAAGAATGATTTCCGGAATCAATTTGATAAAGGAAGAAGAACTGCTTGACTTAAAGACTCCTCATCCGAGTGAAGAAGATTCCGGCGACTTTCGCGTCCCGCTAGGTTTATCCCACTAGGTTCCCAGCTGGTGAGTCTCAGATGGGGAAGTTAGGGAACCTCACAAAACCCGGCTGTTCGTCAACAGCACAGTCCACAGCTGTTTATTAGTTAATCTGCTTATTAGTTAATGGTGTGGAGCTTCTGCATGTAAACAACAAATGCGATTTAAAAAAAATTTTTGAATCACCGTGAGATACAGTTACAACGCTTTCATGTTTGAGTTTCAGTCATATAATGATCGAACACCCATCCCTCCACCAGTGCCCATTCTCCACCACCAATGTCCCCAGTATACCCCCCCATTCCAACCCTCCCTCTCCGTCTATGGCAGACAATTTCTGCCATACTCTCTCTACTGCTGGGCATTATGGTTTGCAATACAGATACTGAGCATCACATTTGGTCCTTGACCTACATTCAGCACACATCTCCCATCCCGAGCGATCCCTCCAACCAACATTGTCTTAGTGATCCCTTCTCTATCCCAGCTGCCTTCTCCCCCAGCTCACAAGACAGGCATCCAACTATGGGGCAATCTTCCTGGCCCTTGTGTCTCCTGTCCCTGGGTGTCAGTCTCATATTATGTTATCTTAAATTCCACAAGTGAGTGCAGTCACAAATGCGATTCTTAAGATTCACTCAAAGATGATGTGGAGCTAAGGAAACGGGGAGGGCGGGCTGGGGCGTGCGGAGGCCAGGCGGGACGGTGCTCCTGGGAGCAGGCTCTCTTCTAGTTTTCCGTCCAGGGAGTGCTCATGGGACGTGTTCATCGCCTTGCATGGGGATGTTCGTACTGAGCCCTCCGAGGCAAAGGCTGCCGAGTGAGGTGCATGCTGGCCCCAGGCACTTGAGCCTAATGAGGAGGGAGAGACTCCCACAGGGGACAATGCCAGGTGCTAAATGGAAATTATGCTGTCGTGGCTGAGGACTGGGTGCAGCAGGGGATTTAAGTCAGACTGGAAAAAGGGCACTGCAGGGCACTGCAGGGCAGGGGAGGCTGGTGCTGGCTTTTCACCTGGAGAGGCCAGGGACAGCCGAGGGCAGATGGATGCCAACTGGGAGGTTCTTGGGCACTAAGCTCAGGAGTTTGGGTGTGACCCTGCAAGCAACAGGGACTCTTGGACATCGACTTTGGGGTTAGCACGTGGCCAACAGGAGGGTGCCTATAGGTTAGTGTGTTGTTATGGGAAGTCAGAAACAGCTGTGGGGCACATCAGAGGCCTAAGGAATCGGGGGAATATGCCCTGGTGCAGGCAGCAGGCTAAGGAAGGGTCCCACACACTCGAGGGGCAGTGAAGAGAGAAACCTGAAAGGCCGGCAAAGTGTGCGTCAGGGTGGAGAGTTTCTTCCTGAGCATATGGAGGTTGAGTTGTGGGGCTGCAGGGAGGGCTAAGGGCATAGCCGGATGTAGGGATGGAGGGTGGATAGTCCATGCCTGCGAGAGGAAGCAAGAACCCCTGGTACAAGTGATGGTTCGGGGGTGTCCGGCTACTTGGACGGTGTCCAGAGGCTCAGCTTCTGGGGACGGTTCTGACAAGAGCATGTTGAAGCAGTCAGTAGCCTGGAGGGGCAAGCCAACATGGCCCCAGTGTTCTGCATCCCATCAGCCTGACCTCAGAACCTCTGGTGGAAGGAAACCAGCTGGCCAAATGAACGCTGGCCTGGACTGCCCATCCTCATCGGGACCGTTCACAAGGCTGCACATAAGCACTTCGGGTCAAATGGAGACGTGGACTGAAGGCGCTGAGGCCAGGTAGGATCCTTACTGAGCAACCAGGCTCAAAGGCCGCTAGCTGGGATGGGTAGAAAGTGGGAGTTATGCCCCTTGGTGCTTGGGCCTTGGCTGATCGGATGAGTGTATAAAAGCCCCTTTCTCTCTAGCTGTTCAGAGTTGGGGAACGGACACAGGCTAGGTGACAGTCAGCCTGAACTCAGGAATCTTAACAGAAAACATTTAAGGGCGTGGGGGCTGCTCTCAAGATTCTTCCTGGAGCCCGAAACTCACCTCTAAGTACTTTTGGCCGAAGGAGAACCATCACCCCCCTCAACACATCACCCAAATCACTCATAAAATAGAATCCAGGGCCAAAGAAGGGCTTGGGGACCCGAGTCTGAGTAGGAATTTTCAGGCATTGCTGTGAGGGGGTCCCGCAGACATGAGCCCTACAAGAGGCGGGACCAAAGTGACAGGAGCGAGTCCTCAGAGTAAGGATGGCAGTGGGACCAGAGCCAGTGGCCCTGGTTCACAAGTCAGGGCAGACCAAGCAAGGCCGCTTATCCATCCTGGGTGCATTTGTCCATGGTGGCATGGAGACTTCCAGCACCCCCACAGCAGGTGGATTTGGGTGCGTTTACCTGGGACCTCCTTGTCCTGTTTGTTTCATCTTGGAAACGGGGAGGACAGTGGGATCCCATCCCCGGGGGTTCCTGTCAGGGTTTCCCCAGAGAATCTCTTCAAAACCAGTGAGACAAAGGCCTGGCACAGACACATCTCGGCCTTAGCCCTGCAGTTACTTGGACTTCCGAGGGCACAGACCAGAGACAGCTCTGGGAAATGTGAGGCCGGCAGAGAAAGCTAGTCAGGGTGTGTCCGGGAGACAGTTCCCGGGGATTGGCTGTGGTGATCCACAGTCCTGCCGTGGGCTGTCTGGGAACAGCTGCCAGCAGCAGCCTCCCTCTGGGTCTCTGACTCCCTTCTGCACTGTGTTTCTGGGCCTCAGACGTCATGCACCTCCATCTTCCAGACAAGTCCCTGGCCTGTTTCTCTGTCCCTCTGCCCCTGACCTGGTCCCCGGGACTTCCGGGCCGAGGAGAGGAGACTGGGGAACCTGCAGCCTGCGACGTCCCCGGCAGGAAGGGGAGTTTGAGATATCCCAGGCTGAGCACACGCCCACTATTCAGGGACAATGGTGCGTGGGCTTTCCTGCCTCTCCAGCTCTCAGTAGGCAGTTTGGGTGTTGCTTCCCGTTAGTGACCTGGGGGTCCTCACCCAGCCCCTCTCTGCTCGCCAGGAATTGCACTGAGAGTCTGGGTCGAATCTCAGAGTCACCAGCGTCATTCTCTCTGCCCTGACACTGGGTCTTTGGTAGGCTGAAGTCGCAAGACATTCATTATCTACATGAACAAATGAACCTCTGGATAAGGACCCGCACAGACACTGCACCATAAATGAGCTTCCAGGGGGCTGGGGCAGACTGGCCCATCTAAAGCTCCGAGAACGCTGGTTTACACTTCTGCATGCCTGGGACTCACAATGCTGTTTCGATTATGGTGGGGGAAAAAAAACACCTCTAAAAATGAATTAGAGTTTCTCAAAGTCCATTGAGAAATCATGAATTGAACTGAATTTGACCTCGTAGTCACTAGCTCACTCCTTCCCGGATCCCGTATGCTGTAACTCTACTATTTGGGGGCCGGGGAGGTCGTCCCCGGAGCCGGAGCTCAGAGCACAGGCTGTGCTTGCAGGAGCCGAGACTGGGCCCCTCACAACTGGGCTCCGAGCACCACTGATAGGGCCTCTAAACCAGAAAACACAATACAGCGATGGCTGAAGGACCGTGGTTCCCTTAGTGCTGGCAGCACTTCCTCAGGCAGCTCCGCCTCCTGACACCAGCCTTGTGTCTGGACAGACAGTCGCAGGGCCTTCCTCTGCCACCTGCTCCTCCGAGACCCCCGAGCCCTCGCTGAAGGTCCGACACTCACAGGGTGGCGTCTCCATACCTGCTCCCTTCTCTGTGGGCTTTCCTCGTCCCACATGGCTCAGCCCGTCCTGCCCCGGTGTCCCACCCTGAAGGCTCCGTGCGTGTCCTTGGGGTGCGGCCTGCCGCCAGAAGGAGGCAGCTGGCTCCGTGCTTCTAAGGGAGGGTGTCACCCCGTTCCCAAGAGGACCTTGACCCGACCTCGCGCCTTTCCCTTTGCTGGGTTTCCCTGCCCGCAACCTCCCCTAGGGGTCGTCTCCTCCTCCAGCTGCACCGTTCGACGTGGCATCACCGAGTCCCACGTGTGCTGTTGCTGCAGAGTCCGGCTCCCTGCAACGCCGCCCCCGGCACATCCCTGCTGCTCTAAGCCTGCGCCGATTCATAACATTGGCGCTTTAGCATCTGAGGGGGTGCTGCCTGTGAGCATTTTCGCTAGACGAGTTCTACTCGTGCAGCCGGGTTTCTCTTCCTGGGCTCCCCCCCACCCCACGCAGTCAGGGCTGAGGACGGTGCGTGACTGAGCCTGGTTTCTACCCACTTCCACCTCGCTCTACACAGGTCTGTCATCGGTCTCTTCACCTCCGCACCCTGGACTTCTATTAGAGGTTCTCTGCAGGCAAGGAGCATGTCTTCCTCACTATCTGGCCCGTGCACTTATTTGGACAGAGTCTGTGCTCAGGGATGGTCCGGCCGGGGAGATGATGTCCAGGGCTGAAGCACACATGGCATGTGCTGGGCCTTGAGTTGGATCCCCAGCACAGCGTGGTCCCTTGGGCACTGACGGGCATGGCCTGGTTGCCCCAGCACATCGTGTCTGGACAGCAGAGCTTTGCCAGGGTCGGGACCATGTAGCAGGGGCTAGCTACCACGGACGATGCCCCCAGACCCCCGAGCACTTCTTAGGAGTGCTTGGGGATCACCTGCCAAAGAGAATTAGTGGTGCATGCTCGGCAGGAGTGCCCACGAGAACAGAGGAGGCTCTTTCTTTCGTGGCCCTAACACACGCCTGGCTTGTCAGACTCTGCACACCGTTGTGGATCCGACGTGCATTTCTGGGAGTGTCAGGAATAATCACTGTGAAAGTCTCCCCCTGCAGGAGTCTTCAGCCTCGGTCAGGAAGCAGGTAGAAACCCAGAATCGGCAGGTCACAGACCCGCCTAGCTCCTGGCTGTCTGCTTTGTCTTCCAGACAAAGCTCCACTTCCTTGGCAAGACAAGGGGTCCTGCTCTTGCTTCTCCAGACTCACACCCCCAAATATGGTCATTTTGAGGAGCCGCAGGGGTCTCCTTGGTGCTGGAGACAATGCTTCTGACCCTTAGGGAGGACGTGTGAGGACCGAGGGTGCACGAGCAGCTCAGCGGAGGCAGCTACTCGCCACGTGGCTGCAGGCTGACCCAAGCCCACCCGAGGGTGTCACCCTAGGTGGCAGCTTACCTCTTCCCTCCAGAGATTAGGGTTAGACGGCTGCCCCATCCCATGGTCCCGCTCAGGATCCCCTCAACTCTGAGGCCGCAGGGTTGCTCCCTGCCTCTGAGCCTGGCTCCAGTGAGCCTGGACACGACACCCTCCCCTAGTTACAAAGGTGATGCTTGCTGACAGCTGACTTCAGGGCCTCAGAGGGCACAGGCTCAGAGCTACACCCCGACAGGAAGCTGAGGCCAAGGTGAAGGGGATGTGTGGTTGGACATGACACACAGTACATGCCCACCACACGTGCCTCAGAAGACTCGGAGTGGCTGTGAGTGTCTGGCACAGCCGGAGCTAGGCGGATTTCCCGTCCTCCTGCTCTTCCAACATGCTGACCCTGAAACAGCTCATTCTGCAGCCCAAAATACAGGGCCGTGGATAGAGAGCACTGTTTCACATCAGCCCCTTTGAGATCTTTTCGTAGCTGAACGACACGCTGGCCTCACCACTCAGGGTCCTTCAGCTGGAGGCCTGTGAGGCAGCTAAGCCTCGTCAGGAGCTGATCAATGTCTGCAGGATAAAGATGCTCTCATTGGCTTCTGCCAGACAATGACAGTAGCATTATCTCCAGGGCAACAGGGGCCCGGTCAATATTGGGGGGATTCAGGCTACTGACAGGCTAACAAAGACCTAATCAATGACTGTCCGATGCGGCCTCCTGAGGGACCCTGATCTGGGTCTGCCAGGGAGGCGGCGACTCTCTGGGCTCCAACCATCACTGAATACAACAGAAGTCAGTCAAATGATCTTTCTGCAGGGCCTTCAGAAGTGCTAAGTTGGAGATATATTTTATAGAATCGGCGGGCTGTGATAGCACAGCGGTAGGGCGTTTGCCTTGCACGCAGCCAACATGACCGACCCAAGTTCAATTCCTCCGCCCCTCTCGGAGAGCCCGTCAAGCTACCGAGAGTATTCAATATGCCAGACACAGTAACAACAAAGTCTCCAATGGAGACGTTACTGGGCCCGCTCG
>JAOXYA010019473.1:0-13552 GCA_028565675.1 Sorex palustris | reverse complement strand
TCTCCGTGATCTGCCCTTTAGCATGGTGCGGGAGCATTTTTCTTCCCAGATCAATCGGAGATTCCTGCGTCCTCCGGGATTTTCAAATACTTGAAATCTGGACATGCTCAGGACTTATCTAATCTCCAGGAATAGTTTGGGAGGTGGTGGGTGTGGAGCGAACCCAGACTTGCATGATCCTGAGAGTGTGTGTGGTATGTTGCGCGTCTGTGTTCTCTGTTTCCAGGGCTTTGGCCTTGGCCACACTGTCTGTAGCTCTGTCTCTTAAGGAGAAGGAGTTCAGGAAGATAATTGCCCATCCAGGGTAAACTGATTACTAATCATTTTTTTTGCTCTGGGTGTGCTCTGAAATTGTTGCGTGGCTTTGGTGGCAGACAAAAGAGGCTTTTAGGAACCTGTTAGACGAAACCTGTTCATTGTTATTTGCGGTAGAAGAGCCCTTTCAGCAATCCTGAGCTTTAGTTAAGTTTGGGTAATACACTTAAAGAAATACTCTATAGCCACAAAAAGGAAGAAACTTTTTTTTAAATTAATTGTTTTTAATTTTTATTTTTTTAATATATTTTCATGAAGTTGTTTACAATAATGGACTACATTCTATATTTTGACACCAGTCCCACCACCATTACACCTTCCCACCACCATTATTTTGAATTTTCCCGCTTTCACTCAAGCCAAAAAGGCAGATGCTACATAATTTATTTTGTATTGCTTGTTATGAATAGCATGAGATAGAATTTCAGGAGCACGCAGCCGCTCCTGTGACCACGCCCTCCTGGAATTCTAAAATTTTAGATAATTAGGGTCTGGAGAAATCTCAGCAGCGAGCTGCTTGTTCTGAGATTCTTTTGTGTGTCTCTGGATCATGGCTGTTAAGAAGCTTAAATAGCAGTCCGAGGCAGTTCATGGATGTGACCTCCAGGGTCCCATAGGGATGAGGAGATGAGAGGAACTGGCCCATCCCCCATCTTTTGAGGCCTGCCGTCACTGAACCAGTGTACCTGCGCTTCTCATTGGGTTCTGGAAGTTGGCAGACGCCAGGGTTCTTAGCGAGCAAGTGGAGGGAAGACACCTGCTTCTGTCTGAGGCACCTCGGCGAAATTGGCCTGGCCTTAAAGTCTGGAGGCATCTCTGAAGCAAACTGCTCGGTTCTGAGATTCTTTTGTGTCTCGGAAGAGGTGCTTTACTGATTTCAAGTGATTTCTAGGTGTGCCCCTTCTGTCTGGGAGTGTCAGAATTGACTGGTGCCTGCTTTGCACTAGATACTTAGCTCATAGTTGCCTGGGCTCTTGTTATGCCACTGGGGAGCTGTCATGGTGGTATGTGTATCTTTGGGTGTATGTCTGTCTCACTGGGTTTGATCTCATGTCATCGAACTGTCAGGAGTTTGCTTTAAGCCTCTGAGAGTTTGTGTGTAAAGCCACTGAGTCATTTTCTACCCCCCACCCCCATCCCAGGAGCTGTATTTTATTACTTTTTGTTTGTTTGTTTTGGCCTGTATCTGGTAGTTCTTAGGAGCTCAGGGCTTAATGCCAGCGATGCTCTGGGGACCATGTGGTGCTAGGGATGGAACTTGGGCCTTCTGCACGCAGAGCTTACACTGGAGCTAACTCAGTCTGGGGGGAGTATTATTAATACAAGGATACATTATTTATTTAATATTTTGTGTCACACCCGGATATCCTGGGGGCTCTGGACTGCTCTGCACTCAGGTTGCTTCCTGTGCTGCAACGCTAGGGCTTGAACCCAGGGCCACTTGAATGGCAAGTGCCTGTACCGTCTCTCTGAACCCATGGATGTATTTTTTTTTCTTTTTTGGGTCACACCCAGCGATGCTCAGGGTTACTCCTGGCTTTGCACTCAGGAATCACTCCTGGCGGTGCTCAGGGGACCATATGGGATGCTGGGAATTGAACCCGGGTTTGCCGCGTGCAAGGTAAATGCCTACCCGCTGTGCTATAGCTCCAGCCCCATGGATGTATTTTTTTAAGTGAAAAACATGAGCCATCGAGTGGAGTATAATCTATCAAGTGTACAAAGGGTGGGGTGACAGACATCTGTATCTTCTTGTACATAAATGGAATGTTCTGAAAGACTACAGAAAAACTTGAAGTGTTGGCTGTCCCTTGGGGAGGATCAGGGTGGCTGGAGACAGACTGGAAGGAAAATTTTCACTTAAGTGTTTTTTTTTTTTAATTCCTCTTTTCTCTTCCTCCATTGTTGTTGTGGGTGCTGTTGCAATGACACTAGGTGTTTGTGCATTGTTGGAGCAGTAGTACAGCAGGTAGCGTGTTTGTCTTGCACTCAGCCGACCCAGGTTCAATCCCCAGCATCCCATATGGTCCTCCAAGCCCACTCTGAGTGATTCCCTGAGCTTCGAGACAGCAGTCAGCTATGAACACAGCTGGATGGGACCTCTCACCCCCTCCCCCATAGCTGAATAGTGTTCCACATCTATTATTCATACATATCTCATCTGCTCTATCTGATCATCTATAGAAGGGCACTTAAGTTACTATTGTGAACAATGCTTCAGTAAGCAATGGGGTGGAGATAACTTTGTGTGACTGTTTTTATAGTTTTAAGGCAGATACCAAGGAGTAGGATTGCTGATCATGTAGTCAGACATTTTTCACTTTGAAACTTTTGAGTTTTCTTTCTTTTTGCCTTTGGGCCACACCTAGCTGTGTTCAGGGCTTACCATATGTGGTCTCAGGGGTCAAACTCAGGTTGGCCCTGTGCAAGACAAACACCCTGTCCACTGTACTATCACTCCTGCTCCCCCCCTTTTTTTGCCACACCTGTGGGGGGTACTCAGGGTTCATTTCTCACGCGCTTGGGGAACTTATGGAGTCCTGTGTAAGGCAAGCCCCTTACCTGCTGTACTGCCTCTCCAATCTCTTGTACCTCTTTCATTTTATTCCACCTGCAGTTTCTGGGCCTTGCCTTCCTCCCTTACCTCATCAGCTCCCTGATTATTTCTCAAGTTGAAAGGTAGGCATCAGAATGCTTCTAGAGTGGATTCTTTCTTGAAAGGATGGTTCATTCCAGTGTTGGATTTGGAATTCTAGAATTTCTTCTGCAGCTTTCCATTTTCTGCGCTCACCTCTCCCTTCCTCCTGCATGGTGAACATCCATTCTCCAGCATGGAGAGTGTGGTCGTCAACAGCTGGTCCCAAAGCAGCGTGCATACATTTGGGCGTGGTGGTGAGGAGGCACGTACTGGCAGCTACAGCCTTTCTCTGTGCCAGCTCCTGACTGCCCAGGGCCCCTTGTGATTGTGAGTGGGAGGGGAGTGATAGTGGTGGCCAAGGCGGGGGCTAGAATTTAAGGCGTGTTAATTTCCGGTGTGATGTTTGAGGGTTGAGGTGTCTCCTTGATAAACACCTGTCTGCTGGGAGGCAGTGGATGGGGCTGTCGCTTCAGCTCCTCAGTTGGCTTAAGGCAACTGTGGGTTTGCCCAGGTGGTTCTTGGTGATGGTGTAGAGCGGCCTGCCAGCGGTCCAGAGCTGTCTGCTGTGATGAGAGGGGCTGCCGGGGAAACAAGTGTTGTGCTTGTGCAGATGCTTTTCATTTCTCTAGAGTATTACCTGAGAGTGGTTATTGTTGGGTCTTACAGTAACTGTTTAATTGTTTGTTTGTCATACTGACTCCCCGTGTTACATTTCAGTTACATTTCACTAGCGTGTATGAGACTCTGTTTTCTCATATACTTGTCAGCATTTGTTGTTCTTCTGTTTTTTGGGCCGCACTCAGCAGTGCTCAGGGCTTGCTCCTGGCTCTGCACTCAGGGATCACTCCTGACAGGCTCAGAGACCAGGGATTGAATTCTACTCAGCTGCGTGCAAGTACCTGGTCAGTCCTGCTCCCATTTGTCAACATTTGTTATTCTCAGTTTTTCGGGGTGGTTTGTTTTGGTTTGGTTTTTGGGCAGCACCAAAACCAAATCCAAATAAACAAAATCCCTGAGTCTGGTGTGAATGCCGGGGATCAAGTCTGGGTAGGTTGCATGTGAGGCAAGTGCTCGGCCCAAAGTACTATCTCCCTGGGCTCTGATTCCCTTTCAGAAGCAACTGGGACAGCAGATATTGAGCAGCTCTTGGCCCACGGGCTGCTGCTGTCAAAGAAGTTCTTGTCCTGTGGCTCATATTCTCCCTCCCTCCCTCCCTCCTTGCTTGCTTGCTTGTCAAATCCAGTGATTTATCCTGACTCTTTTCTTAGGAATCACTCGGCAGTGCTCAGGGTACCATATGGGGTGCTGGGGATCAAATTCTGGTTGGCCACATGCAAGGCAGATACCCTACCCACTGTACTGTCTCTCCGGCCCTGATTTCTATTTTTTTTCTTCGTAAAGGTCATAATCAGTGTTCCGGGGGATGGGTTCCAGGGCCCATTCTGTACCAAGCGAGACTTGACTTGGTGGTGCAGACCTGACTTTAGTGCTTGAGCCTGGTGAGGCAAATGCTTGGGGCCTGTGATGCCAGGGATCAAACTCAGGGCCTTGTGCATGCCAGCCAGGCATATGCTCCATTTCTTCTAGCCATCTCCTGGCCATTATTTCTGGTTTTTAAAACTTTTGTTGGGGGCTGGAGAGATAGCACAGCCGGTAGGGTGTTTGCCTTGCACACGGCCGACCCGGGTTCAATTCCCAGCATCCCATATGGTCCCCTGAGTACCGCCGGGAGTAACTCCTGTGCATCGCCAGGTGTGACCCAAAAAGCCAAAAAAAAAAAAAACTTTTGTTGGGGGATGGGATGGGTGTTACACCATTGGTGCTCAGGGGCTACTCTTGTCTCTATGCTCAGAGGTTATGCTGATAGTGCTCAGGGAGCATTATGGTGCCAGGAATTTAACTGAGTGCTAGGGATTTGACTGTAAGCACAGCAGGTGACATCCCCTCTGTCCTCTCTCCTGTTTCTCTCTGTGACTTTTTATAAGAGAGGTTTGTGAGAATGGAGAGTCCCAGGAGCCAACAGAATGCCGTGTAGTTTGGTTCCTGTCTGGAGTGAAAGCATTAAGAGCAGGTGATGTTTAGAGCCCAGGGAACCTATATTTGTTTTGGGTGACACCCAGCAATGCTCAAGGGTTACTCCTGATTCTGCACTCAAGAACTACTCTTGGCAGTGTGTGTGTGGGGGAGGGGGACGGACGGACGGACGGACGGACACCAAATGGGATGCCGGAGATCAAACCTGGGTCAACTGTGTGCAAGGCAAACACCCTACCTGCCGTACTTTTGCTTTGGCCCCTTGGTTGTGTTATTTAGGGCCGCACTGGTTGGTGCTCAGGGCTTACTCCTGCCTCTGAGCTCGAGGATCAATCACTCCTGGCGGGTTCGAGGGACCATGTGGAGCCTGGAGGGGTCGAACCTAGGTCAGAGTCATGCAAGGCAAGCACCCTTACCAGCTGTACTGTGGCTCTGGTCCCCGAGGGGGCCCTTACAACCCTGATCTGGATGGAAGTGCTTCTCAGGATTCCCTACCCCGCGCTACTTTTCTGCTCTACCCGGGGCCACTTGTTTCTCTGGTTTCTTTTGGGGCTTGTTCCTGCTAGGAGGCAGAGTGGCAGAGTGCTGGGTGTGGCTGCGCTGGAGGTGACCGTGCATGGCTGCAGGTGTAGGTAAAGGGTAGGTGGGCCAGCACACTCACCCCTCTCTGCTCTTCCTTGAGCGGGCCACACCCCCCCACCTCAGGGCTTTGTCTCTGCTCCAGCAGACGCTGGACCTGCCTGGCCAAACTGATGTGAGCTTCCTGCAGAAACTCTCCTGCCCACGCCTGGCTCTGCCACACCTCACGCCTCCCTCTAACCGGCCCCTCCTCCTTTTTGTCCTTGTCCCTCCATCAGGCTGTTTCCATGGCTCCTGGTAGAGCTCTCCACCGCCACAGGCCCTGCTCGACCTCCTAGGCTGCCTCTGCTGTCCACACATGCCACCTGTCAGCTGTCTCTCTGGGCAGGCCCCCAGGCATGCTGCTGCCACTTCCTGCTTGTGCCCCGGTTTAACTCTGCCGGACCCCCTCCACCCTAACTTGCTGTGATGGCACCTGCCACCCTGCTGGTGGGGAGGGGTCACCTTCATTGTGACCCAGTCGTGCACTCGCACACTTGGGGGTCATGTTTTCCTTGGGACTCAGGGCTCATCACCCTCAATCCCCGGGTGGCCTACTGGCCGAGCTGCTCACCTGAATGCCCAGGCTTGTCTGGGCTTGCACAGTGGGAGGTTCCTGTTGGAGGAGGTGGAAGCTCTGGTGTTTACCTTGTGGAAGGTGTTCTGAGCCTCCTGAAGCTAGAAACCAGGGAACAGGTGTGGCCCCAGACGAGGATGTCAGAAGCCTTGGCTACAGGGCCTGGAAGCACATTTGCGGGCAGGTGAGTCTGCCTGCAAGCCCTGCCTGCCCACAGGTGATCCGGCAGCCAGTGACAGGGGCCAGCACCCTGGGGTTGGGGATGCGTATAGAAAAGTGCCAGGGAGGCAGGAGGGATGGCAGGACCTTCCTCAGAGTGTTCGGGGCCAACCTTTTCTCCCTTAGAGCTTCCTTAACTCCAAGAAGTGCTTAGGGGCACTCATCAGGCGGGTTTGTCCCCTGAACCAGCAGCTGGACCATGGGCAGCTGGGTGGGGCTGTTCTGCAGAGGCCTGATACCTCACACCGCCCAAGAGAGGAATGGCAGATAGAGACGTGCCATCTGTGGGGCCGTGCCGGGCACTGAGGCTGCCTCTGTGGGTGTGCCCGGTGCTGTCGTGAAGCACGGGGTGCAGGGGACATGCTGCCAGAGCCACGGCCCCACCCGGGCAGTTGAGAAGTTGTTTGTACCTGCAGAACAGGGACTGCTGTTGTCCCACACTGGGTAGCCTGGGGATCCCCGCTGCAGCTAAGTCCTTACCATTTGGGGGGTCAAAGTGGTAATACAGCACGTCAGACACTTGCCTTGTGTTGGGCCGACCTGGGTTTGATTCTCAACATCTCATATGGTCCCCCAAGCATCACCAGGAATAATCCATGAGTGCAGACCCAGGAGTAAGCCCTGAGCACCACGGGGTATTGCCCAAAAGCAAAAATAAAAACCGAATGTCTCTCCTTCCTCTCTAGCACAAATGCAGAGACTGGGTGTAGAGCTGTTTTTCCAGGCATGTGAAATCCTTTGAGTTAAGCGGTTTCTTGGACAGCATGGAAGAGCCCGTTCTGAAATCCGAGTGTATCAGTTTCAGAAAACAGATACTCGAGTGTGTTCTGAGTCTGGGGCTCCCGGAGGTATGGCCCTATCCTCAACCCCATTGCCTGTCTGTTGGCACCCGGTGATAAAGGCTGGGTCCCCGGGTCCTCCTTTGTACCAGGGCCACCTGTCTGCCTTTCCCCAGAGCCCTTCTGGATTGGGTGTTGATGTGCTCCATGCTCCGGGGCAGAACCCCTCTGCTGGGCCACAGGCCCCACGAGACTGACCATCCTCCTTCTCCTGGGACTGAGGCTCCTGACAAGTCATGGCAGGTGGGAAGGGCCAAGGATGGGGCACTCCTGGAACAGTCATGCTGGGCGCCCCCACGGGCGTCTTCCCCGCTTCAAGGGCAGGGATGGTGCCTAGGAGAGCCGAGGTGATGAGCCACTTCCTCAGCCACACCCGTACACACCCAGGACTTCCCCTGGTGGGGGGCAGAGCTGAACGGAAAGTGGGCGGTGCCCGAGCATTGGACTGACATGGGGGCCTCCTGTCCTGAATGTGGCTTGGCTTCTCCTTGCATCACCGGCACCTGACAGGTGTCTGACATGGCAGGGCATCTACTTTTGTGTGGGTGCCAGCTTCTCCTCCTAAGTTCTCTCTGAGTGCCACAGCCCGTTTTCTCTGGACCACCGTCTCCGTCACGCAGTCATGCAGATCCAGCCTCTGGCGACTCAGGGCCAGCCACGTGGTCCTGACTCTCGGCAGGCCTCCCTTGGCAGATGCACCCCTTGTTTTCTTGTGGCCCACACAGCCCACTGCCCTTGCAGACTGCTGGCTCTGGCCTGGTGCGGGGGCTGGATCTCACTCCTGGGCATGTCACCCGGGGCGGACCATCCTGCTGCTAGGGCCTGGACATTGGGAATTGCTGGTTTGGTCCCAGGGCAGGGTACAGGGGAAGCTTTGGTCTGGATCAGGAGTGGGGCTCATCCCGCCCGCCATGAGGCTGACAGCTGCTGGATTCTCTTCATGGCAAGGGGGGACTTGGGACTCTGGATTCTTCCCAGCATTGTCAGGAATATTCAGTTTGTGGACAAGGAAATAAGCTCCGAGGAGTTGAGTGACTGACCCAGGCCAGTGGAAGAGGTTGGGTTGGGGCCAGGTACTCAACCGGCCTCAGACCCCTTCCTGGCACACCAGTGGCTTCCGATGGAGCACGATACAAGGCAGACAGCTCTGTGACTCTCTACAAAGGACAGTGACATGAGCTCTTCACAGTCAAGGCTGAATTGCCCACTGGGCTCGTGGTACCACCTGGTCTCACCTGCTGACAATCTCAGACCTCAGGCATCCTGCCAGCCTCTTCCCTCTGTCTCTGCAGATGTGGACGCGCACGTAAGGCAGGCCAGGCCTTAGCAGCATGAAAAGAAAGATGTTTCAGTGGGCCCCTTTAGTCAGAGGACTAGAGTTGCTTCAAGGGAAAGACCCCGGCTCTGGCCAGTGTGGTGTTTTCCTCTCCACTCTGGCGCGTGCTTCTCTCTTCCAACCGATCGGCTTTGGTTCGTCAGAACAGGGGCAACACCAGTTTGGGACTTGCCCTCTTGCCGCGCGCCTGTGGAGAAAAAAAATGCCAGCATAGCTCCTGTCAGTCCTGCCTGGGGAGGCGAAGGGCCCCAGGGCTGTGGGCGCAGGGTGGAGTGTCCTGTGGGTGAATGCTGTCCCCCACAGGAGGGGGTTGGTAAGTAAACTTGGATCCCCTTCACTGTTCCTGGTTTCTTTGGTGCCGGGATTGGGCTTGGGGCTCCCTGTGGGAAAAACGCACTCTGCCACTGAGCTGTGTCTCTGTTTCTACACTCGGGAGAGCGGGCCATGAGGCTTCGTGCTGGATCCCTCCTCCCGGGGACTGAACTCAGCCAGGCACAGACAGGAAATCATACGTGGCAGCGGCAGGCCACCTAAGCCAGCGATACAGAAACTCAACAGCTTTGAGGAGCAGTAGTCCAGCAGCACTTTCTTCGCATGCAGGCGGCCAGGATTTGATCCCTGGCATCCCATATGGTCCCCTGAGCACTGCCAGGGATGATTCCTGAGGGCAGAGCCAGGAGTATGCCCTAGCATTGCCTGTGTGGCCCAAAGACAAAGGGAAAAAAAAAAAAACCAGGGAAGACTTGAAGCCTTTCTGGGGGGAGTTGATCTGAGGAGTGACTGTCCCAGGGCCGGCTTTCAGGAGCACTGCCTGCCCCACCCCGCCCCTTCCTGGCAGAGCTGGGCAGCTTCCTGGGGCTCTGGTGCCAGGATTGGGTTGGGGGGCACTTGAGGAAGGAAGAGGTGGTGGCCTCACTCCTGCTGAGTCTCCGGGAGGAAGAGCTGACTCCTGAGCACACAGGCTCCCGCACCCTCCCCCCGGCTCTCGCCCGGACCTGCCGACTTGTGTGGCGGTTTGGAAAGGCTCTCCTGGCAGATACCTGGCCTAGCGCCTTCTGACAACCACACTGCTCGCTTGTCTTCCTTTCTGTGGAACAGAGAACTAAGGAGGTGAGGAGAAGAGGTGAGCAACTGGGGCCTTGGAGGAACGACCCTGACCTCACAGGGCGGCTTTCTTTCTTCATTTTGTTGTTCTTGGGTTTTGGGGCCACACCTGGCCGTGCTCAGGGCTTCCTCCTGGCTCTGTACTCAGGGCTCGTTCCTGGTGGGTTTGGGGTACCATTTGGGATGCTGGGGGTCGGACCTGGGTCCGCCACATTCAAGGCAAGTGCCTTACCCGCCGTACAGTGACTCAGGACGTTCTTTCTTTCCTTGGGGCGCTACTCAGCAGTGCTCAGGGGACCTTGTGGTGCTAAGGATAGAACCTGGGCTTCCTGCATGTAAAGCATGTGCTTAGCTCTTTGAACGTTCTATCTGAGACCTCTTTCTTGCTCTCCTTCCCTCCCTCTCTTCCTCCCTCCCTTTTCTCTCTGTATTTCTGTTTTATCACACATGGTTGTGCCTGGGGGCATCATGCATCCTGGGGGGCTGAAGCTCAGCCTCAAGCCTTGTCCCATTGAGCATCTCTCTGAATCCAGTGTATTTAGTGTGTGTGTGTTGGGGATAGGGTGGGGTTTGGGGCCATACCCAGCAGTGCTCAAGGCTGACTTCTGTTTCTCTGCTCAGAATTGCTTATGGGGTATCTTGTGTGAAGGGTAAGTGCCTTACCCCTGTATTATCTCTCCAGCTCTTATAATTTATTTTTGATGAAAAAATATTAAAAATACAGGGTCTAGACCAGAGAGATACTACAGTGGACAAGGCATTTGTCTTACATATGCTGACCCAAGTTCAATCCGTGGCATTGCATATGGTCCCCCAAGCCCCACCAGGAATAATCCCTGAACACAGCCAGGTGTGGCCAAAAAAGAAAGAAAAGAAAGAAAGAAAGAAAAGAAAAGAAAAGAAAGAAAGAAAGAAAGAAAGAAAGAAAGAAAAGGAAAAAACCAGGGCTGGAGTGAAGAAAGTACAGTGGGTGGGGCACTTGCCTTGCAAGAGGCTGACCCGAGTTCAATACTCAGAATCCCATATGGTCCCGCAGTCCCAACATAATTCCTGAGCACAGTCAAGAGGAAGCCCCGAGCACCCCATGTATGAACCTAAAACCCAAAGATACAGAAATTAAAAAAATGTTTTTCTTCAATCGTTGATATCACTTGTAATTTTGTTTTATTTTTTCCCCTTTTTTGGGTGATGGTTATTGAGCTCTCGATATACAAAATCATAGCATCTTACCAGTATCCTCGCATCACTAAGTAGAAAGCAATTCTTCTGGGTGACTTCCCTAGCTTTGATAAGCGAAATGGCTGGGTTTTCCAGAGCCCATATGACTTGATATTTGAGAATGCAAATGCAGAACGAAAGAGCACCTTCCAGCACCTTGCTCCTTCTAACAGTAACACTGTACAACAAACACTGTCGCCCCGTTGTTCATCGATTTGCTCAAGTGGGCCTAGTAAGGTCTCTATTTTTGAGACTTGATACTGTGTTTTGGCATATCCAATACGTCACAGGTAACTTACCAGACTTTGTCGTGCGGGCGAGATACTCTCGGTAGCTTGCCGGGCTCTTTGAGAAGGGCAGAAGAATCGAACCTGGCCCGGCCGGGCTGGCTGTGTGCAAGGCAGACACCCTACCGCTGTGCTGTCGCTCCAGCCGGGAGTGATACTAGACAGTAAAATCTGTGTAAAGTTCTGTTTGTGGGATCTTGCACGAGAGGCGGGCTGCTGACTGGAACCAGATACCACAAACAACAGCTCCTTTCCCAGTTCTTCTCTGGGCCAGGGACTTGGGGGGCTTGTGAGGAAATCACATGGCCCCTGCCCAAGGCTCATGGTCTTGGCAGGGGATGGAGGTGTCAGGGATGGAGCAGGGGTGCGCGGGCACCGTGTTAGGGGTGGACCTAAGAATGTGACCTGGAACTGCACGGACAAGTGTTGCAGTTGGATCATGATGTACTGGCACAGGCGGAGGCCCTGTGGGCATCAGCCGCTGTGGACCTAGTTCTGCAGGGCTACCGCAGGAAAACTGCTGCTCTTCTGCAGGATTTTGCAGACAAGGCCGACTGGGCAGTGGAGGGATGGTTATTGCACAGCTATGCGGCCCCAAGATCCAGAGGTGGTCAGCAGTGGCCTTGGCGCCAAGCAGAGTGTCTCCAGGTTGCATTCAGGAAAGGTCCCCCCTCTTCCCCTAACCTCCCTGGCACCCTCACCTCCCCAGCACCCAGGCCACTCCTGGCACAGAAGCTTAGGTTTCTGGTCACCACGGGAGACTGTAGCAAAACAGCTTATTGTGGGGGGGCTGCCCCAATCTGAGAAGCCCCGACCGTGCCCTGAGGTCAGGTGCTTGATTTTGGATCATGCACACGCTCCTTGCATCTGGGCGTGGCGAGGGTTCCTGGTGAGCAGCAGGTGGAGATGGTTCTGTTGTTTGCTGACACAGGAGGGCGGGGTGTGCCCTGGAAGGCAGAGCTGGGCGGCTGTGGGCCTCTGGCAGGGGCACCAGCACCTGTGCCTTCCTGGAGGGCCAGGCCTCGTGCCTCCCACCACGGCTGAGATCTCTGCTCTGCCGCTCTCGGGACTCACAGCTTGTGGCGGGGGCACGGGCAAGGGCCAGAGGGGTCAGGCCATCTAAGGAAATGTGCCGTTTGGAGTCTGGAGATTTGGACTGAAATCCTAGCTCCGAGGCTTCTCCACAGTGTGGACTGTCAGACGCTGCTGTCCTGCTCTTGTTTCTCAACGAGGGGGCTGCGATGCTGTCGAGATGCACCTCGGCCAGCAGGTTGGGGCTGGGCCGTGGCAGAGGCATCTGGTAGCACATGGGGAGAACTGCCTGCCGGGGAGGGGGGCTGTGGAGCTCACCCCCTCCACGAGGACACTGCCATCCCCTCAGAGGCACGAAACCGGAGCTCTCCCCACTCTCTGCTCGCATGGTTTCTACCCTTGGCACTAGATCTCCTGTCATCTAAACAGGGCTGTGAGTCAGTGTACAAAACAACAGAGACACCGATCCTGGGCAAACTCGTTTGGGTCAGGCCACCCCCGCAAGCCAAGGGAAGACAGTGCCTTGCTCAGGACATGGCAGCTCACAGCTGGGCAGATGCAGCCCCGCAGGGCCTTCGAACACTGCCAGGACCCGCCCTGTTGGCCCCGTGCATCAGGCTCCCCTGTGCACTGCCTGTGGCCTTAGTGTGTCGAAGCCTCGTCGTCGTTCATGTTCAGTGTCAAACAGCATGGGAGCAGGGAGACGCCGCCCGTGGTGGTGGGAGGCAAGGACCCAAGGAAACAGTCCTCTGCGCCATCTGTGGTCCCCACACGTGCTGTGCATGTGTGTCCCCTGCCTTCCTCTGGGCCTTCATTCTGCGAGCTTCCTGGCCCATACCGTGCCCTACTTGAGGAGAACTCCCGCCCATGCGCTCAGAGGGAGTGCTGAGTCAGGCCTGTTTCCCGAGCAGATGGGATGTAGCCCCTCACCCTCTCACCCCGTCTGCAGTCGTGCCCATCGGTACTCGGACTCCTCCCGCATGAATGGCCCCACCTGGGACCTCAGTCCACTTCGGGAGTCTCACTTCTGCCCTCCCAATGTTCAGTGTCATATTGGATGCTGGAGAAAGAAATCAGAGGCATGCAGAGTGGGAAGGGAGAAGTAAAGTGGTCCCCGTTTTCAGGCAGCATGTTAAAAAAATCCCGAAGGTCACGTCACAAAAGCTACCCAAACCAGACTGTATGACTCCGTTTTGCATATTTATGTAACGATCACCAGCCGCGGGTATAGTTTTAGTTTTACTGAGGTAAAGCTTAGATCGGCTGCGATAGCACAGCGGTAGGGCGTTTGCCTTGCACGCAGCCAACATGGCCGACCCGAGTTCGATTCCTCCG
>JAOXYA010019462.1:0-13554 GCA_028565675.1 Sorex palustris | reverse complement strand
TGGTTCATGCACTCAGGAATTACTCCTGGCGGAGCTTGAGGGATCATATGGGATGCTGGGAATCGAACCGAGGTCGGCTGCATGCAAGGCAAACATTCTATCTGCTGTGCTATTACTCTAGACCCCAGATTCTTATTTCTTAAGAGCAAAACAATTGCTTTTTTCAATAACATTTTGCATTTTGTTAATTTATAGGGTGTCTACTAAATATTGCCTTGGCTTTGCTCTTTTGCCCAATTATCATGTAAGAGTTTCAGAGTGTACCTATCTCATGGTGATTCAATAAAATTAAAAAATAATAATAAAATTATTTTTATTTTTAAGGTTCTTCATTTGAGGCTCTTTGTTTTCCTAGAACAAGCAGACACCATTGAACTGCACTAGCACACAACAGGGATGAATGGAGACATTACTGGTGCCCACTCAAGCAAATTGATGAGAAACCATATGTCAAGTATTCAAGTGATCAATAAAATAAAATAAAATAAAGAGTTTCATAGTGGAAAGGGACTATGTATTTCAACCTTATTGTTCTATTTTTTTGTGCCTCTTACATTCACTTTCTCTGGAAATATTTTCACAAGATTCATGCAAATAAGTAGGTTTTCTAAACTGTAACATATACACTATAAAATAATTCACAAAGTGATCTAAGAGTATGATTAAGAGTATGAAACTCATAGCTATAAGTTTTAGAATTTTTATTATGACATTTTGACTTCTTGAGTCCATTCCATTAATATGGGAGCTAAAAAAGTCAGAACTACTAGTAGGTAGAGTTTTATAGAACAACTTTGTGAAAATATGCATGTTTAAAGCTCTAAACTGTGGATCACACCTTTCCTCAAGAAGCTGGTAACCTGGAGCTATTGCCTTTACTCTAGTGATTCACGCTTGCTAAAAATCCCTTTAGAACTTTCTATTAGCATTGCCTCAATTGTGGAAATTATTTCTTCGGAAGACGTTTTCATTCATTCATTTAATTAATTTTTTAAAATTTCTCTCTGCAGGTTCTGTAGGTACAACCTGGAATTTGATTTTGGAAACAACCAAAAACAAATCAATATCAAATTATTAAATAAGTTAAGGTTCAAAGAGGTAATGCAATTTTTAATATGACTGGTTCTCTGATGTAGCTATTATATTGTTTCAAGACAATTCCAAAAGTCATTTGTAAAAGGCAAGTTGCTCAAGAATTCATCTATTAGGTGGATCTGCAGCTATATTACTTTTAATTGAATAAGTCATAATGTAATTTGTTTTATTTATGATCTAACTACCTTAATAAAATTTAGCTTTTTTCAGTCTGAGAGTACCTTATCGGAATTATATTTAAGCTTACAGTATAAACAGTAAGTTTAGCACCCTTAGTTTATTTTTTTCTTCACTCATTTTTGGGTGATCATTCATGCCTCTCCTCTCCTCTCCTCTCCTCTCCTCTCCTTTCTCTCTCTCTCACCCTCTCTCTCTCTCACTCTGACACATTGACATATTTTCCATTATTTAGACTCTATTTTAGGCTATTTTATATTATGGTGATACTCGGGGGCCACAATGGAGGGCAGGGAGGGATAATAGGAAATGTTTACCAAGTCATCCCACAGATTAAGTGCAGGCACCCACACAAGAGAAGGTAAAGAAATTCTGTTTTTCAGAATCTCCGACTACCAACTGAGCCACATCCCTTCCAGAGGCAACTTTCTACAGGCTCATCTTTTCCCTTAATCAGTTTATTTTGCTTCTTGGATTTTCCAAAGTTTAGAATGCACCGGCACTCTACCTAACACGAAGATTTGTCACACCTAAAAACATTTCCTTCCAACTTCTCCACCGGGCAAACTCTCAGCTGCCCTGTGTAAGTTAATCTGAAAGAGAATTTCTTAGTTGGAAAGTGATCATCAACTCACAAAATTCCATCTTGCAGAGCAACTGCAAGCAACTGCGAGGAAGTTTGCCCTGTCTCTGGTATACCTGCAAGCCTGGAAGATGCCAAAATGTGGCACTGTTATGTGGGACATGATGTTCAGAATACAGAATTGCAGGGGGGGGCAGGAAGAAGTGAGGTTTCGTGACAAAGTGTGTGCTGGGGAGCCCCAAGGAAGGAACGAGAGGAACAACGGGTTTCAGGCCTCTGAGGCTTGAAACGATGCAACACTGGAAGGACTTTTAAAATCCCTTTACACAGACACCTAAGGAGTGAATAAAAAGCCAGTCACCGTCAGGGCTTTGGAAGGATGCTTCTGGGTCTTGGGTCCCACCAAGTCCTGTTGTCTGACGTTCGGGACCCCCCAAATCTCACATGAGGAGAAGATGTGATGAAAATCTCTGCTCTTCTGGGGAAAGCAAGGCGCTGCTCCTTGGGGCTCCCTCGGGGTTCTGAGTCCGCGCCTCAGTGCTGGGCTTTCCCAGGGCTGCAGAACCCAAGCCCGAGAGTGGAGACCCCCTTCCCCGCGCCCAGACCTGCACAGGGAAGCGCTGCCCTCTAGCGACGCCAACGGGAGATGCAGCGAGGCCCGCGCCCGGTTGGAAGACAGGGACCAGGAGTCGGGGATGCTGATGGGAGAAAGCTCAGAGATTCTTACAGAGAGAGATGAGGGGTTTCCCTTCCAGGCCGACCAGCCCTATAAACGCCTAGAGAGATGGGTGCGCTTAAACTCCTCACAGGCAGAGGATGAACCTAACAGGGCTGGAGCGGCTGACAGAGGGTGGGGTTGCACAAGGCTGAAAAGCTCCTAGCACGTCCTTTTTTTTTTGCTTGTGATCCCCCTAGAAACGCTGACTGGCGTGTGACCTGCATCCTCCTTCTGAGTGGGGGGCTGAGGTCAACGGTTTCCCTCTTGGCAGAGCGAAGGCCCAGCGGGGCTCCAACTTCACCATCCTCCTTGGGCCCCTCGTTTCCCAGCGCCCGAGTTTGGGGCATCCAGGCACGGGGTCGTGCCTCGCTCCCCCCGGGGGCTTCGACAGCTGGCCCACCCTGGCCAGGTCTTCCCTTCAAACAGGACCCCCTGGTGGGCGCTCTAGAGGCCGGGCCCTGGCACGCACCTGCACGCACACACGGGCGAACACACAGGCGCAGACACACGCACACACAGGCATGCCCACTCAGACACAGGGACACAGACGCGCGCACACAGGGGGACCGCGTGGGGAGGGGGAATGCGGGGGGGGGGGCTCCCGCAGCAACGGGAGGTCACGCAGCCTTGGATAGGCTCCCTCGGGAGTCCCTAAGGGGAGAGGCGAAAGCTCCTCTCTGAAGTTCCGAGCTGCAGAGTTTAAGACTCGGGAAAGTTTTCATGATTCATCATCCCCTAACCGTCCGCTCCAACGCTTTGGCTCGCGCGCTGCAGTGAAGAAGTCGGGGTGCAGCGCGGGGCCAGCGCACGACGCAGAGATGACCACATTCAGTCCGTAGGGACAGGCAGGGGTCCCCGGGAGCAGAGGGGCGCCGCTGGGACGTGCAAGCCCGGGGTCCCTGGCGCCGCCCTGACCGCGCGCCCCTCCCGGGAACAAGGTTCCCGCGCCTTTGAGGGGGACGGGGTGCTCCCCCCCTCGCTGCCGAGGCTCGTCTCCCCGCTGCGGGGCGCAACCCCCCAGCCACCCCCCGCCCCGATCCCGGGGGACCCGCCCGCCAGGCGTCGGCGGGGCTGGCGTAGGGCGTGCGTCAGCGGCAGGAGCCCGGCGATTGGGGCGCGCTCGCGGCCCCGGGTTTGGGGCGAATTATAAAGTGGCCGCCCCGTGGGCAGCAGGGAACCAGCGCGCGGCGTGGACACGACGGATCCCGCTCACCTGCCTCCTGCGCTCGGGTGAGTGTACCCGGCTGCCCATCTGCTCCGGGGGGCACCCCCAACTTTCTCCGCACGCCGCCCGGCTCCTCGCGTCTCTGCAGGGTGCGCCCTGGCGGGGGACCCCCGGGTCTCTGCAGGAGAGGGTGGGAGGGTCCGGGAGACGCTGTCCTGCCAGGGATTCCCCCCCTCACCACCACCAGCCTCCCCGGCACCGGTTCCAACTTGGTCCCTGTCCCCGCAGGATGGCGCGTTTCCTGACACTCTGCACCTGGCTGGTGGCTTTGGGCCCCGGGCTGCTGGCCACCGTGACAGCCGACTGCGTCCAGGACTGCGCCGCCTGCGTCCTGCTAGCGCGCCCCGCGGACCTCAGCGCCGAGGTGAGTGCCACCCGGCCCGTAGCTGCCAGGGCCGACCCCGCCACTCGAGATCTCAGGGACCCTCGTGGAGGGTCAGCCCTGAGCGCTGGCTGAGACAGCTGGCACTTGCCAAGAGGCGCGGCTTCAGCACCGCGAACAGCGCTCACCTGGGCCAGGTGCTACCCGGCTCAACCCTGCGGCCACCGCGCTCCTGTCCAGGGGTTGATTTTGCTAGGAAGAGGACACGGGGGGGTGCCCAAAAATGAAGCATCAATGCCAAGATGAGCGGCAGGAGGCTCAGGGCTCGGATGGGGCGTTAGACGCCCTAAGAGCACCCTGTAACCATGATTCGTCATCCACCCCAGAGGCTCCATGGGGGCCTAATCTCTGTACCTTACAAGGGAGGCAAAAGTCTCTGTTTTAATTCGTCTGCCCGGTGATTCCATCGCCCTTGTCTTCAATTTCTCGAAATTTTGTGATGAGCTAAAAATCTCAGTTGAGAATAATGCATTAGTTGAAGGATTTAAATGACTGGTTCAGAGTGCTCCCGAGCCCCTGAAGACATGCCCCATAGATACATTAAAATAGGACAGAAAACTAAGGAAAGGAGATCAAAAATTAAGAAAAGGAATTCCAGAATTCCATCGCGTGTATGTCAGGTTTGCTGTGTCACTTAAACTACCCTGTCCACTTTATTTGATTCCTGCAGGTGGTGGTGTGACCTTAAAGAGAACACACGATCTAGGATAGCACTTCCCTTCATCCTTCTTCTATCTTTCTGATTTTTTGAGTTTCTGTTTAAAACTTACTCCTTTGCCTTGGGACTTACATTTAGAGATGTTATTTGCCTTGTGACTAAAGCTTCTCCTAACTGCTTTGTGCTGGACACACAGCCGTTATGCAATTTTAGCTTGGACACAATAGTCAGAGAAGAAATGAGCTTACCCGACCAAACTTATTTTTTTCAAAAGAACCATGACAAATATTTACTCCATGTTTGCCCTGTTAAAGACACTTGCACTTGGTTCTGAGAAGGCTGCAAATGAAAGCTGACAGGCCATGACTGATGTTCAAATTTAATTTACCATCTTATCTCATCTTGACCACGGAATACTGAGTGTAATAAATTCTGCAAATGATGCGTGAGCTGCTAGAGTGGAATATAATGCCACTTCTCTAGTATATGTTTTATTTCTGATTATTTGTCCTTTTTCAGTTTTGTGCATATCCCAGATCATGCACACTAGAAAATCTTTTAGCAATAATATACAAAATAGTCAACATTAATGTTTGACAGATTAAGATTTATTTTAGAATGAAAATATTGACACTTGAACATCATAAGTTTTTTATAATGTTTTCATTTCTTATATCAAGAATAAGGATGCATTTAAATTGGATCTTCTTTAGATTTGAAGTTAGACTATATCAAATTATACAACTTAACTAATAAGAGTTAAATAATTAAGACCTACTTATGACTAAAGTGCTCATTAAACAATTTTGTGGCATTAATAAAAATATTGTATCATTGTGAAAATAATATGTGCATATTTCACATCCACTAATATACCAACATATTTTAGTTACCAAGAAAGAACCTTGTTTTTCTGTCTAAATAATAGATTGGTAATTTGGATTTAATGTGTAGAGCGTAGAGGGCTAGAAATATTTGTGATAGGCTTTCAAAAATCAAATAAATTTTGTAAATGCTCCACAATATCAGATATCTATGTGTTTTATGGAAGTAATTTGCTAAATAGAAGATAATCTGAACATGATTATTAGGACACAGGCCTAATGCTTACATAATTAGAATGTAATCATTATAGAATATTGAAAATGGTTATATAATTAATATTTTTGCTTGTTAAATAACTTGATTTCTGCTTGAAAATATTTTTTTACATCCAGTGTACAATGTTAAGAAAAGAAAATGAATAATTTGAATATTTGTATATGTACATTTTTATATAACACCTCACAATACAAACATTTACTTCAAGGCAATTATATCTGTTTTAGTAAATTAAGGTGGAAAAGTAGGCTGCCTCTACTTTCAGAAAACAGTCATATTGTAATCCAAATAAGTCTTAGGATTTAAATTGCATGTTTAGACTATCTTTTCATTTTTCTTTTGAAATATATTTTCTGTAAATATTCAAGATATTTTTTCAGGAACAGGAGGTGCTAGTTCAAGTCAAATTCTAATGCAATTAAGCAACCTTGTGTTAATATTAGTCTAATCTAGAGGATAAGAAGATAAATTTTACAAGTAATTTCTATGAATAGGAAAAGAGAAATTTCTCCCTGTTGGCTAGAATTTTTTTAATGAAGTCAACAACACAGTAGCATCCAGTACAATTATATCGTGTGGCCATCTAGGTTAAAATTGAGTGGAAAATCTTTCATAATATTGAAATGCTGTAGTATACACAATTGGTTAAAATTCAAAGAAAATTTCTAACATGATTAATTCTTCCTCTTTTCAGTGTTCCTTTCACTTGCCGGCACAGTATGATCCAAAGTTATAATAAGAAATTGTAGGTGATGTAATATATGTGGAATTCTCCTTAAGCAAGAATATTGTGGTCGGCCCAGTAAAATTTGTTTACTTAACTTTAAAAAATCTTTCTGTTTTTTTAAAAAAAAGAAAAATAGTTAATTGGACCAAATCGTTTTTTTCAGACTTGTACTCTAGAATGTGAAGGGAAACTGTCTTCTCTCAATACCTGGGGAATTTGCAAGGAGCTTCTTCACCCGTCCAAGTTGGAGCTTCCGGGAGACAGCAGCAGGGAAGCCATCAAATGGGATGATGAAGATTGGAAGTCTCTTATGAAAAGGTATGGCGGCTTCATGAAAAGGTACGGTGGCTTCATGAAGAAGATGGATGAGCTCTATGAGACTGAGCCAGAGGAAGCCAAGAGATATGGCGGCTTCATGAAGAAGGATGCAGAGGAAGAGGATGTCCTGAAAGAGCTGGTGGGAATGGAACCCCCCCGAGAGGTCAACATCCACCAATACAGCAGAGAAGATGAACCAAGCAAGAGGTATGGTGGCTTCATGAAGAAGGATGCAGAGGAAGAGGATGTCCTGAAAGAGCTGGTGGGAACGGAGGCCCCCCGAGAGGTCAACATCCACCAATACAGCAGAGAAGATGAACCAAGCAAGAGGTATGGCGGCTTCATGCGGGGCACCAAGAGAACGCCCGAGATGGAAGACGAGGCCAGAGATCTACAGAAGCGTTATGGGGGCTTCATGAGAAGGGTGGGCCGCCCCGAGTGGTGGACCCCTTACAAGAGGTATGGGGGTTTCCTGAAGCGCTTCGCTGACTTTCCACCCGACAAAGAGTGGTACCCAAAGATTGACAAGAGATATGGAGGCTTCATGAAGCCTTAGCTGATGCCGAGGAAGAAGATGAAAGTTACTCCAGAGAGGGTCCCAACGAGGAGGAAAGCTTTCACAATTATATAAAAGATATTATGAAGTTTTAATTTCTTGGCCCACCGGTACCCCCCAGGTCCCATCAACCCTCCCTCTAGGCCCCCAGTGAAAATGGCATTGTCATGCGTTGTACTGTCATGTGTTGCTTGCATTGTGCCGTTGGCTTAATTTTCTGGATTAGTAACCAACAGCCTGAAAGCTTCAAAGTCTGGGTTCTTTTGAGAGTCTGAAGCTCAGTACTACTGATCTATCACAGCTATCTTGTTTTCATGCTCAAAGAGTCTTTGTGTTCTTGTTCATTGTTTTTGACAAGAGTCAGTAAACGCTTACTTGTACATAGATGAAATAAAGCCTTTACCCCAACTGCATAACTTTCTTTGCAAGTCTCTTATCTGTAAAAAAAAAAAAAACCTTGGTTCATAACTTAAGGTCCAGAGTAAATCCTAAAGTCAGAAATGGTGAAACTGTCTGAATTCATCATCAATGACATCTTTCTCCTCCAACAGCCTAGGCATTATAATGTAATTCTCTACATAGGCAGTCTTAGAGGAAATAAACCACATTAGAGTGTGTGCGCGCGCGCACACACACACACACACACACACACACAAGCCATCCTCACTCTTATTTCTACATATTAGATACACAAAGAAAAATCAAAGTTAAGGAACTCTATCCTCATATTTACAAAAATCTACAATTTAGATCCAAGGTGTGTAGGACTCTTTTCTTCAATTTAGACATTAAAACTTTACAGGCATTCAGTTCCACCATCCTAAGTTCAGAGAGGTTAAGTGATAAGCCTAAGATTTCCCTGCATTTGCAGAATAGAAGTAGAATGAATTTCTGCCCATCTACTTATCCCTAATGCTTCTGCACCCCAGTTCCTTAGCTCATCTCCAAGTCACTATCAAAGATTGGAAGAACTTGCCTCTCTTTCTGTTTCGTCATTGTGCACCCCTCTGTGACTAGATTGGGTTCCCTAGAAGCTGGTGAATGGGTGTATGAATAAACAAAAACCCAAGAAAATGAATTTAATGATTAGATAATCAGGAAAGGTGTTACAAAAGATTTATAAAGCAAATTTCATCATAAGAGGAGTTCATGATTACTTCACATTAATTTGTCGGAGTCAACATTCATATTCTTTCCCAAAGTAACATTCTTTAGTTTTCTCATTTAAACTACCTATAGCTAAACTCCCATTCACCAATTAATATTCCCAGAACCCTAACCCACCCTCCTCATTTCATTCTTTAAAGAAAAGGCCATGGGAGGCGTCACTAAAGAAATAGTACAGTGGGTAAAGCACTTGCCTTTCATGCAGCTGACCTGAGTTTGATCCCTGGCACCCTCTATGGTTCTCCAAGCCCACCAGGAGTGATTCCCTGAGAGAGCTAAGAGTTATCCCTGAGCATCGCTGGGTGTGAGCCCCCAAAACAAAACAGAGCCATTAAAGGCCCAGGAGGAGGGGGTTAGCAACTCAGAAAAATAAAGGAAGAGTCTAGTGGGCAGGCCAGCCTGGTTTGTGTGCTCTGTTCTGATGAGGAATCTTCACGGCCCGGGGCAGCCCATTCCTCTGAATCCAAGCTCGCCAGGATCCATAGGACATTCACAAACCAGACACTGAGAAATCCTGAATTCTGATCAGAGCCATGGCTGTTAAATCCTTGCTGCTCCCAGAGCCCCTTCCCCATCTTCGCAAACTAACTTTTTCCTCCAGGTGCCGTAGAGACTCCTTCCTCTGGAACTAGGTATGCAAGAAATGTAAGTGTTTGAAGCAAATAGGAATGAAGGTGGTGAACAGCATGGAGTGTCAGAAACCAGCATCAGGATTTCTAAGGACTGCGGGCACGCCAGCACTGTCAGCTTTCCATTCAGTGGTCGGAGAGGTTTTAGTCAATTATTTCCCTAAGTCAGTTGCTATTCCAGTACTGACAAACTTTTCCAAAGAAACCTGAAACCTAAATTTTCCTAGTAACATCCCAAGTTTTTAACTAACACTGATTCTGTTATGGTCATTGTGGAACAAATAATCAGTACTTCAGTACCATCGGAGAGACATCATAGGACAAGACTTATAAGGGAGAAAATAGTCTCCCACTTTTTGGAGAGAGAAATCCTGTCTATACCTCAGAGACAGTGAGAGTAAAATAACCATTCCCAGTAAGATAATTGCTAATTTATGATAGAATACAGATACAAACAGAGCTGATCAAATAGAGTTGAGAGAATGACACAATTCTACAACCAAATGTGTTGTTTCAAATCACACGTGATTTGTATGTAGAAGTTCTTTATCTTCTCTTTGTAGGTAGGTGTGGAGAACAGACCAAAGCAGTGCGGGGCGTGAGTACCCCTACTATTTTTCCATTTGTTTGAATAGAGGTGGGTCTTCTGATAAAACCCGGCCCAGGGCATGGACAGGGTCACTCACCCTTGCATTTCTCACCCCTAGTACACCTGGTGGAAGGAGAAAAACCAAAAAGACCCCCTCCAAGCATTCCCTGCACTTTGAAGGAATAGAGGCAAGGGGTGGAGAGATACAAATAGGTAAGGATGTGACCCATAGTGGCTACTCTCTCCTGCAGGGTGTCTGACCACATGTGATTACCTGACCCGGTCAGTCTCAACAATCAGTATGGGTGCCTGTCCACAAAATGTGACTCTAGGGGTGCTGCGTGGAGCTCTGTATCCCCAAATTTCTCTCGTTCTATCTGGCCTTCAGCACTAAATTCCGTCATTTGAATTCAACCACTTTTATTCTCAGAGGTTTTGATTTTTCAGAAATTCGTGTTTAGATTCTGACCTTGTTGGCCTCAAGTTCCCCCCTGAAGACATGCAGATTCCTGGGGTCTAGCTGTTGCAGTCAGGGGGGCACATGAGTGATCAACACAGTTGTCCTGGGATCTGGAAAACAGGAAGGGCTTGAATTAGAACGAGCTTAGGACTAGAGTTTAGGGTCTCAGGGACCAGGGGCCAGGCGAGTAGAAGCCACTGCTGAGCTCAGAGGATGAAGGGAGCTCTGAGATGAGGGTGAAAGCCCACGTGGGCTGTAGAGGCACTGCAGAAGACTCTTCACTCCTCCTTTCTTGGTCCTGTGTCCCCTCAGATCTCCCAGAACCAATTCCCCCTTCAGCCTTGTGCCCTAACCCTGATGCTCTCCACGCTGCCTTCAGCCTGTGGGAAGCCTGCACCAGGAAGGGGATGTGACCCAGGCCTGTGGCTGCCTCACTAGCCTCCTGGGCCTCATTCCACTGGGAGCTGCCAGGTCTCTCACCTCTCACCATTAGCGCTCAGCCTGGGAGGAAGAGGGTGATGTCTCCCTAGGCGGGGTCTGGAGGCTGGGGTACCCCCAGCGAGTCCCAGCTGGTGGTTCAACGTAAGACCTAAAGGCTGCAGCTGCTCAGGCCCTGGGGCTGGCTCTGCTCCTCTGACCCTTCAGAGTCTAGTTCTCACAGTGAGCCTGGACTTTCCTGCCCACCTGGGTCTCTCTAGAACCTGGGAGACCAAGTACTATCTTACTCAGAATCTCTTAGCCATCAATTTCTCCCTCACCCTGCACCAAACCTTCAAACCTTTTTGTCCACCAAACCTTCAAGCCAACACCTCTGAACTGAGAATCACCAGGAATGGCCTGGCAGGGAAGTGGGGGGAGGAGAGGAGCATTGTTGGGGTGGGGGGGTGGAACTAGACTCTACTGGATGAGACCCATTTGCTAAGGGAATAACTGGTGAATTATTCATAACAAGCAATACAAAATAAATTATGTAGGGCCTGCTTTTGGGGCAGGCTTGGGTGCTGGTTGGGAAAATTGGAAATTATGGTCTTGGGAAGGTGTAATGGTGGTGGAATTGGTGGTGGAATATTCAATGTAATAAATTATTGCTAACAACTTTGTAAAAATGAAATAAAATTGGGGAAAATAAGGAAATAAATAACATGACCACTTCAGGGCCTGAGTGCTAGTACAGTGGGGAGGGTGCTTGCTTTGCATGCAGCCAACCCAAGTTTGAGCCCTGGTACCACATATGGTCCCCAGAATCTCTGGGCTAGCGACTTCACTCACTAAGCCAGGTGGGGTTCTGCATTGCTTCACCATTGTGGCCTCAGCAGTTTAAAGTTGTTTCTTGTGTGTTGCTGTGTGCCTGAGAACCTACAGTTAGGGTGTCCCTGTGTGTTCATGACACATCATGGAGAGATGAGGAAATGAAAGGGCGCAGAGAGGAGAAGAGGGCCAAGCCTCAGGCTGAGATTTGCTCCTTACTGGGGAACAAAGACGGCATTCCTGAGTTCTCTTAAGAGCCTCAACACGGGGCTGGATAGTAGAGTTGGTAGGGAGCTTGTCTTGCACACGGCAGACCTGAGTTCGATACCCAGCACCACCAGAAATAATTCCTGACTTCAGAGATCAAAGGTACCCTTGAAGGGCTGGAGCAATAGCACAGCGGGTAGGGCGTTTGCCTTGCACACGGCCGACCCAGGTTCGATTCCCAGCATCCCATATGGTCCCCCGAGCACCACCAGCAGTGATTCTTGAGTGTATGAACCAGGAATAACTCCTGTGCATTGCTGGGTGTGACCCAAAAAAGCCAAAAAAAAAAAAGTTAAAAAATCAATTTAGAAAACTATTCTTTGATGGAGGTTGTTTCTCTTCTCTTTTGCTGTTGCTGTGGTGTGGTGTTTGGGGACTGAGTTCCTGATGATTAAATCCAGGGCCTCATACATGTATAATATGTGACCTACCACTTAAGCCACATCTCTGACCCCCTGACCTTTCTATACTCTTCTTTTTGGTCACACCCAGTGGTGTTTATGGTGCATTTCTGACTTTACTCAGGAATCACTCCTGGAGGTTTTTGAGGGAATCATTTGTGGTGTCAAAAATTGAACTAAGGTCAACCACATAAGGCAAGATTCTTAACCACTACTATTTTTCTAGTTCCCTGTTTTCCTTTTTTAAGCCTATAACTACCCACTTTAATTTCTGTGCCAACTTTCTGGATTATGAACTCTGAATACTTGAAAGATTTAAAGTTATGTGGTGACACTCAGAGGCTACCTCTGGTTCGGTGCTCAGGTGGTCTCTCCTGACAGTGCTGGAGGTCTATGAATTGTTAGGAATTGAATCCACAACTCCTACGTACCTTGGGCTCTAGCCCATTGAGTCAGCTCTCTGACCCCTATTCATTTCAGTGATGCCAGCTTATAAATAGTAAGTATGCTGGTAATGAGTGTTTTTTTTTCTGCAAATGTGTTAAGGAAGGGGAACAGTGAAATCAGTTATAAGTTTTTTGGACGTTCTTGCAAGTCATTCTCCTGTCACTTATGAGCACTTCCAAAATTATTGGAACTGAAGTAGGAAGAAAAGTTTGGAGTGCGTAGGTGTATATACCATGCCCAGCGACTGACCTAAAGTCAAAGGCTAAAATCCTAATAGCATCACTTACTACATTGTTTGTTTTGAGCAATAGTTTATTGTTGGGACTAGTGAGATAGTGTTTGCTTTGCTTGCAGGTGTTCTGGGTTTGATCCCCAGCACCATACATAGTACCCTGAGCCCCACCTAAATTAATTCTCTGTGCCCAAACTTCTGCTCCCCCAAAAGTTAGTTTATTGTTCTGCATCTCAGAATCCTAATGACAGTAATATGATTAAGAGCGATCATCTACACAAACTCATGTGCTGAGAGCACAGCAGATGTTCTATAAATGAAAACCACTTTCATTAATAGTGATGATAAAGTTAGAAATAAAATCTTTGGTAGAAATACAGTCGTTGTGAAGAGCACAGACGGAAGCTGTAGGTTGTCACATGGTCAATGACTAGCAGTGAACATGTCTGAACAAGTTCCTGAGCTTTGCCTGTGGCTATTTAAAAGCAAACCAACACATTAACACCAAAAGCCAAAAAAAAAAAAAAACCAAGAAAACAAAAAACCCTACCCCACCAAGAAAACTCCACCCCAA
>JAOXYA010019446.1:0-13555 GCA_028565675.1 Sorex palustris | reverse complement strand
CCCTCTCTTGACATCAACGATCACTTCTTTGTAGAATGGTGAGATCCTGGTAGTGAATCCGCGATACAGCTCACGGAAGATCTTGATGTATTGGGCTTGAATGCAATGTACATCATTGTGGTTTAATCTATCTACTATTACGTAGACACCTGAAATAAAGAATATCTTTGTGTAATATTAAAACTCTGTTAGGGAGTACAGCAGGTAAGGTGTTTGCCTTGCATTTTGCTGACTTGAGGCTCAATCCCCAGCATCCCATGTGGTCCTCTAAGTCTTCCAGAGGTCAAATCTGAGCACAAAATCAAGAGTAAACCCTGAGCACTGCCAAGTATAGCATAAAAACCAAACAAATACTAATAATAAACAAGAAAAACAATAAAATTCTATGTTTGTAGAAATGATGCCTAAATAGCCAAATAAGGGAAATTTGTGTTTATATCTCTTTGTGCTTACAGAAAATCTACACCAAATTTGGAATTATGTTTACAAAAATTGACCTGAAATCTTGGTTAACAAAGTTTTCACATCACAGGACAAAATGACAGCATCCAAACAGATTAGGGAGAGAGAGAGAAATGGTATTTCCAAGAAAGAAACACCACCCATAGGGAAGCAAGCTATGCTCAGGATGATATCTCTAAGGTTCACTGATATCTTTAATGTTTACTGTGAAGGGTGGGGATGAGGGGGTGTGCAGCAAACACCTCAATCCTATACTTACAACACTGGAGTGGTAAACAAGAAATTATAACAGGGAGGTAGTCATTCAAGGGTAGGCGCCATCTTGACAACCTCATTCTGTCTTACTGATAACATTGCAGGTGATGGCCTTATTGGATCTCTTTCTCCTTAGTAACTAACCCTGAGGCAAAAGCCCTGAGCAAATCTCCACCTACCCCTAGCAAATAGCTGAGCTAGCTGAGGGTGGAGCGATAATTATCAAGAGTTTTTACTCCTAGCAGAATTATCAGTTCTAGCATACAAAACTCCCTGCTCCTGCCAATACACATGGAACTGCTAGTAAGCAAGGTGCACCCCTCCAGACAAAGGGCATCCTGTGGATCTCCCAAAGCAAAAACAGCAAGGAGGAGCCACTGCCTGCTGGGCATTCTTGATGGCCCATGACCAGGGTGTGATCTCGCTTATGGGGTGGGAGAATGGCCTGGCATTCTTTACCTACCCTTAGCAGGGATTCCTCAGCCACCACCCCAGTCTATTCGACCAATGGACTAGTGGCAGTAGAGCACAGACAACTTTACATCCTAGTCAGGTCTCAGTCCTACTTTACCTTAATACTATAGCAGGTATCAGGCACTTGAGACTGAATCCCTGGGTTTACCATGCCTGAGCTTGGCGCTAGGCACTCAGAATAAAAACTCCACATTACCACTCAGGCCTATTCAAACTTGGATATGTAAGCAAGGGATAGATACCTGCACTTCAACTTCTGTGATGACCAGCCAGGCCAACTTAAACACGGATCCCCATCTCCTGCTCAGGATCTCAATGGACAGAATGGGGAAACAGATAAACAATACACTAATTAGATCAAGTGGAAAGAATTCCTAATACAACAGAGCTATACAAGATATCTATCTGAAAGCTACTTGAAAGAAAAAAAACTTAATGATACTGAACAAAAGAAGATCAAAGTAGTAGGACTATAGCAAAGGTAAAGGATTATAAGTTTAGAAAAACTTCAAATATAAATAACAGAGCAAAAGCATGTGGTAACTGAATTAAATAATAAAACAGAGAAATTCATCAGAATAATGAAACAAAACAAATTAGTGAGCTCAAAGATATTGTCCATCATAAAAAATAAGAATGAATTAAAAGGAAATATAACATAAAAGCTGTGAATTTAATTTAATTTATTCATTCTTTATAGGTCTGGGGTTGGGGGAGAGACAATACTGTGAGTAGGGAATTTGTCTTACACACAGTCAACCCTGGTTCGATCCCTGGCATTCCCACATGGTCTCTTATGCCCTACCAGGGGTGGTTCCCGAGCACAGTGCCAAAGTCAGCCTTGTGCACAGCTAGGTGTGGACCCAAAACAAACAAAAAGAGCTCTATAGGGCAGCATTAAGAAGAACAACATTCATATCATAGGGATTCCCGATGAAGAAGAGAAAAAGAGGGGGGCAGAATAAAATAAATAATATCTGAAGTTGCCCCCAAGCTGAGAAAGGAGTTAGTAATCAAGATTCGGAAGCTTAAATGATTTTTTTTTAAAAAGTAAATCCAACCAGATACACATCAAGACACATTGTAAATTTAAATGAAAAAAAAATCAAAGCTAGAAAGAGAGCTTTGTCCTGAAGATGGCACGGAAAGCTGAAAGCCAGGAAGGAAGCCCCTGCCCCTCCCAAAGCCAAAGCCAAAGCTCTGGAGGCCAAGAAAGCAGCACTAAAAGAATCCATAGCCACAAAACGAAGGAAAAGAGACCCCACGTGAATACCCCACATGCTACAGCTGAAAAGACAGCCTAAATAACCTTGGAAAGCTCCCCCGGAGAAACAAGCTTGGCCATTATGCCATCAGCAAGTTCCCTCTGACCACTGAGTCAGCCACGAAGAAGATGGAAGATAGCACACTTGTGATCATTGTGAGTATCAAGGCCAGCAAGCACCAGATTATATGGGCCTTGAAGAATCTCTATGAGACTGATGTGGCCAAGGTCAACACCCTGATTAGCCCTGATGGAGAAAGAAAGGTGTATGTTTGGCTTGCTCCTGACTGACACCTTGAATGTTGCCAAATTGGAATCATCTAAATACTCCAGCAGTTAATCCTAAATACAATTTTTTTTTCCTTTTTGGGTCACACTCGGCATTGCACAGGGGTTACTTCTGGCTCACACACTCGGGAATTACTCCTGGCGGTGCTCAAGGAACCATGTGGGATGCTGGGAATCGAACCCAGGTCGGCTGCGTACAAGGCAAATGCCCTACCTGCTGTGTGCTATCGCACCAGACCCTGAAATACATTTTTTAACCATAAGAAAATAATAAAAAAAAATCAAGAGATAATCCCAAAAGCAACAAGAGAAAAGCAAAGCGTCACATAAGAAGAAATCCTATAAGACTACCAGCATATTTCTTCACAGAAACTCTGAAGAATAAACAAGAGTGGCATGACATATACAAAGTACTGAATGAAAAAGAAAAAGAACTCCAAAAATACTCAGCACAGTACTCAAATTTTAATTAGTAATGAAAGACTTTTCATTCATCACCATTAAACTCTCTCTCAGAAAAAACTATAGAACTTCTGTAAAAGGAAAAGAAATATCAACTGAAAGTAATAAATAGCTAAGATAAAATATGGGGAAGAGGAGATAATAATAAAAGCCCTATATATTTTCAAGTGTGCTGATTCTTTTTTTTTTTTAATTTAATCACCGTTAAAAGCTTTCATGTTTGAATTTCAGTCATACAATGACCAAACACCCATCCCTCCACCACAGCACATTTTCCACCACTAATATTCTCCAGTATCCCACCACCCCCCACCATATCAGCCCTCCCCCTGCCTCTATGACAATTTCTCCCATACTCTCTCTCTCTACTTTTGGGCATCAGGTTTGCAGTATAGATACTGAGAGGCTATCACCAAATTTACTGATTCTTCTCTCTATTCCTTTGAGTTTAGAGAATTTAAAATTTTTTAATGTTATCTTTTTTGGTTCTAAATTTTATATTTTTTTTAAATTTTATTTTATCTGTTGAAAAATAGTTTAGGACTCCATATTATTTTATGTTGGGTATATTTTGGTAGTTTGTGGTTTTCAAGGAATTGACTGAAATTCACACTCATTTCACACAATTTTTAGATATTATGTTCACGGTAGTTATTTACATCTTCTAATTTTCAAAAAAAATGAAAATTACAGTGTACAGTGAGACATTTAGCTTCTCTGTGATACTAATAACTTTGCCTCACCTTTTAGTCTAAATCTAGAGATTTAAACATTTTACTAACCCTTGGAAAAGTTTTTGGGTGGTTGGAGAGATAATAGAGTTTGTTTTGCATGTTGCTGACCCGAGTTTGATCCCTGGCGACCCATACGGTATTCTGAGCACAGTCAGGAATAATGCTTAAGCACAGGGCCAGGAATAAGGCCTGAGCACAGCAAGGTGCGGTCCAAAAATCAAAGCAATTTAAAAATAAAGTTGAAAAGCTTTGGGTCTTTCTTGGTTTTATCTGCATTTTTGTTTTTAATTTTTTTTAATTTATCTGCATTTTGTTTTTAATTTTGTTTGTGCCCATAGGTGGGAAATACTCTCCTCTCTTACTCAAAAAATAGAAGTGTAGTGTTTAAATATAGTAAAAAGCAAAAAAAAATTTCTTCCATAAATATACATATGTGTATATGTAAAGAAACAAATCTATGTTTATAAAAATACATAAGTATAAAGGTATCTGTCTAGACCAATTATCAGAGTCAGAATTCTGTCAATCAAGAGGACAAAGTCATGTAGTCAGCCCCTCTTAAAAGAATGATGCCTCACTGTTTCATTGGGGCACCCCGGAGGGGGGCGGGTGAGGCCTTTCCCCGCCTCAAGGGACCCAGCCCCAGCAGCTGAAAACCTCCAGAACTCAACCTCTGTCCTGATCACGGCCACTCCCTATATGCTTATGCTGAGTCTCACCCTCGAGTAAACCTATTCCTGGACCACAAGGCCACGTGATTTTCTACCTCACACCAGTCATATTCCACATTTAATGGGGTTTAAAGTAGAAGAAAACCAATCTTAGAGGTGTATGTTCTCCAGGTGGCTAGGGAGAGCCCTGGCAACTCCCCCTCTCACCACCTGGGTTCGGCTGCTCGCCCATCTGAGACAGCCCAATGCCGCAGCCAATGAAGGAGGAAATGAGAGCCAAGCTCGTTGGTGATCAATTGCCGTTTATTCCGTTCTCCCTACGTGCCTGTTCCAGTCTCACTAAGCTCCCCATTCTAGTCTCACACTGTCCCTCTTCCATCTCCTGCTCATATGGAGCAGCTGCATCTCTCATCTTTCCATTGCCTGCTCCTGAATTCTTCCCCTACATTCTTCTCCCTCTATCCCCCTTGCTAGTCTTCTCTTTGCTCCATCTTGCTGTCCTGCTCTCTCTCTCTCTTTCTCTCTCTCTCTCTCCCTCCCTGTCTCTGTCTCTCTCTGCTTCTCTCTCTCTTTCTCTCTGTCTCTCTCTGTCTTAGGGGTAGCCACCACACCTCCTCCAGTAACACATCAACATACAAAAGCTCTTGCAGATCAGGCTCAAGAGCAGAAATACCACTTAGGGGTGTTTCTCCTCTCCTTAGTCCAATAATTTAATTAACATCTTAATTAACACCTTAATTCTACTTCTCAATATTAGTTATTTTGTATAGACACAGTAAAATACATTGCGCTTGTTGGGTGGCTCTCCTGGCTACATTTTGCTGAGGTCTCAGACTACAGTGCTCAGGCCAGATTAGTCTTTCCTAACCATAGTAGATTCCTAATCCAGCTGTTACTTTTTGGATCATGACAGAATTTGTCCATAACCATGCTCTTAAGTTATAGTTAAGTATTATGGTGCTTTGACCAGGCCCATTTCAATGCCACCATGGCTCACTGCTTGCCCTGGGTCCATCCAGTTCCTCGTCGGGACCCTGCCTTTGGGATGCTAGGAAGTAAGAGCAACTGAGGCTTAAGTTGAGAAAACAGATGCCCAGGAATGAATATCATTTAGAGTCAATTAACTCCCAAGTTACAAAAGGATAGCATCAACACTATCTTCCTGTGTCTATACAAAAAGGACGCTTCTCTGAATTAACTATTCAAAGGACTTAAGGAGAAGAGAAAAGCAATATTTATAAGTTAAAGGAGCACAAAGAAAGAGGTTATAGATAAACACAGAGGAATGGGAGCACTGTGATGGGAGTAACCCAATAAACTGAAGCTCCCTGTGGCAAGGCAGAAAGGATGAGCCAGTGTTATCCTACAGTATATGTGTGCATTTGCATAATTATTACTATGCTTGACACTCCCTGAATCATAAATATATCAGGTCAGCAGTTAGTATATAGGCATGAATCATACCCCAAATAACTGCTGTAATGTTTTGCACGTAATGTTTCTGTAACAAAACTCGGTACACTTGGTAGTTTATACAATAGAAATTAATTTTCTCACAATTTTTCAGACTAAAGCCTGACACCAAGACACTGCCAAGTCTCGTTATTCCAAGGTCTCTCTCTTTGGCTTTTGATGGATGTTCCCCTATGTCTTTCTATGATCTCCCCTCTATGCATGCCTGTGAATGAATTTCTTCTACAAAGATGTCAGTCATTTTGAATTAAGATCCACCTTAAAGGCTTGCTTTATTTTAATTACCTCTTTAAAAATCCTATCATTAAATAAAATTTCTGAAATACTGTGGTTTTAGATAGCATTGTATATATTTAAAGGGGACATAATTCAGCTCATAACATATAATAAGGGTCCTAAAGGAGAAACAAGTAAATTGCTTTGGTAGCATTCAGAGAAGAGAGATATTTTACAGATATTGCAAGTAGTCTAATTCATTTGAAAATCAACAGATTAAGAAGGAACTCCACACTGCATATGATTACTTAAGACTGAATCTGCCCTCCCCCAGAATATACAGGAAGAAAAATAGAACAGTACTGATGAAGAGATTTGGACAATGGTAAATGAAGTGATGGAACACATTTGTGTCCTTTCATAAAAAGCATTCAAAAGAGTTTCTTCAGTTCAGTTCTTCAATTTCATTCCCAGGCAACAAAGCCATTAGCTAACATGCCTTTTGATAGATCTGTCCTTGGAATAAACCAAATTGGATGCACTGAACTTTACTGTCATGCCTAGTTACTGATATTAATGCAACTCATTCAAGACAAAAGCAAGCAAGTAAACAAACAAACAAACAAAAACCACAGTCCAAAATGGAAATACAAGATTTTCAAAAGCTTATTTCACAAGAAAATCTGCTCTAAGGGGAAAAGAATGATAAATTGTATATGTGGGTGAGCAAAACATACTCTACTCAACTAGTTTTGCGGTGTAATCCTATTATTAAATAAGATAATGTTCACAGAATTTTCCCATTCTCTTATCAAGGAACATAGGAAATAATCAAATTGGGGAGAACTAACAACTGGTAAATTAATGAACCCAATTTGACCCATCATTGTTCTAGTGCTGCAGATAGAAGTATATGGATATAACACAGGAAAAGTCCTTGTTAAGTAAAATAAAATATTTGCACGAAAGTAGCTTCATTAATTCAAAATCAAAAGTACATAATGAAACACCATGCAAAGACTCTGCAGGAAATATGAATATGAGCTTCTCTAAATTTTCAGGCATAGAAAAAAGTGAAGAAATTTCAAGTTTCTTTAGTTGTCAATGTATTCTAGAGAATATTTTAGTCTTTGAGTTATTTTAAGTAATTATTGAGGAGGAATTTTATTGGCTCCTGATGTATTATATTTGATAATTTAACATGATACTTACAGTATGAAAAAAATGACAAAATATTTGCATAGGAAAGGTTTTGAAAGTTTAAAAATATCACCACCATGATTTTATATGAGTGATAGGATTAAGACATTTTAAAATATGGATATTCAAAAGTTTCTTTAATTGTCTAATAAAAATATTTCACAATATTTGAAGACGAGCATAAATAAGGAGAGTGTATCAGCATGATTTTGCATATGTTGCTGCTTTCTAAAAATATCACATTAATAACATCATCTCTGATTCTGTTAAATAATAGATATCGTGCAGTTACATGAAAACTCAAGGTGGGAAGTCATAGTCTACATTTGGATATTCTAATTTTGTTTTCTCTTTTTGCTGTGTGCTTGAGTTTTAAAGATTCTATCTGTTCTCTACTTGTATGAACAGGCAGAGATCGACAACAATCATTTCCATTGTCAAGCAGAAAGATATAAACACACCAAATTGCACAAGTAGAACTGGATCCCCTTCAGGCTGATCCTCACACTTAATGAAGGATGCATGCAGACTCAGCCAGGAGCTCAACAAGTCTATACACTTCGTCCCACGTGAACCTGACTTAAAATATCTTCACATAACTGGGAGTTATTTGCCTGTGGGTTCTCATAAGAACAAGAAAATAAGAGTCATACGCTCAAGTTTAATCCACCAAAATCTTAGTATCCCAAGAGCCTCTAGACTGTCCTAAATTATCTGTGAGGGCATATGCCCAAAGCCAGAGTCAACTTATCTGCTTAGGCACTTGGGTAACATTAATGAGAGTCAAAAAGCCAGATATGTTTTTCAGTGTGTTTGCTTCCCAAGAAAATGAATAGTTTAGAAAATATAGCAATAAATATGTCAACTAAGATATAAGTTCATATCATTTTATATTCAAGACAGATGTAAAGGTAGTATTTGGTCTCTTTTCTCTTGGAAAGTTATAAAACAATACAATCTTTTGACTCTGATAAAAATATGTCACTTTCTTTGCATTATACCTTGAAATTGATCAAGTTTTTTAAGCAGTAGATTAAATATTGTGTTATTTTAAGCTTTAGATCTAAGAATGTTATACAATGAGTATTGTTTACTTAAAAACACTTTGTGGTATTTGTTCCCCCAAACAATTTTCACTACCTTAAATAATCTAAAATAAATTACAGAATTTTAAATAAACTTTGGGACTTGAGAGATAGTACAGTGGGTAAGATCTTTGCCTGCATGTGGCCAACTTGAATTCCAAATAAATATGGTCCCCTGAGCCTTGCCAGGAATGATCTGAGTGCAGAGCCAAGGGTAAGCCCTGAGTAATGCCAGCTGTGACACAAAACCCAAACCCAGAATTTTAAGTGAATTTAGTAAAGAATATCATATTGAAACAAGCACAATTGCTTCAGGACTTAGATGCCATTTAGATATAATGTTGGCAGTAATAATTTAAGTAACTGATATTTAAATTAGTACATTACTGATTAGAGTGCTACTGGGTGTAGCCATGCAGGTCGCCGACCATCACTGGGTGGCCTGGGTAACCCCTGACAAACAGCATTCTCGGGACTCATACTGAGCCACTAGCCTTGTTTGCCAAGAAACATTGAGAGGTGCCGCTGGACCTTCTGAGCACTGCTTGGGAGAGTTTATTTTCCTCAAATAAAATAAATATAACTGGCTTGTTATGCATCATGCAGTTTGACTTGGGACAACTCAGTATGGATTCTGTTGCACTTATTTGGTTAATATGGGAATAATGATTTCTTTTCTTTCTACATTAAATGATGAATGCGAGGGTAAGTGAATAATTAATGTAGGTGAAAGCAGATGGCAAGTGGTTAAGCCCTACATGCATTTAATGGCAGATAAATATTAATTATGTTAAAGTCTTTTTTGATTTCTTCATCTGGATTTATTAGTGTTGTCTTGTTGATCTGGTCCAAAGAATGATTGACCTAGGCTGTAAAAAAGATTGAACTTAAAATAAGAATCATAAAATGAGTGCAGATGTAGGCCAAGTCTTTCATGGTCAGAAATTACTGCAGCTGGGTGCTTCCAAGATATTAATTAATATGCTCATCTTAGATGTTCTTTTTAAAAAAATTATTATTTTTTAGCCAAATAGTTTTTATTTGAAGTTCTGAGGAGGGGACTGAGGGTGGGGTGGAGGGGATAGAGAATAAATGCTCTCAAGACAACATGGATATCTCATCTTGAATGTTCTAAGAAATCATCTGCCTTAGATTCTCCTTTTGATTTCCATCTTCGTGGGAAGTTGAAAGATTAACTGTTGAACTGTTTTATCTGGGAAGTCTATAGGTACCTATATTTATATATCAAACAGCTTATCAGACTAGCTGTCACTTATGATGTTTTACTTTTTCTAAAGACAGAGTTTTTCCACAAATTTTGTTTTATTAAAAGACCATGAGTTACAAAGTAATTTGTAGTTGGGTTTTTGACATACAATGTTCCATCACTGATCCCACCAACAGTGTCAGCTTCTCTACACCAACTTTCCCAGGTTCTCTCTCATACCTCTCTCACTCCCCTCATCCCCATCTTGACAGGCACCTTTAAAGTTTGGTTGTCGAAGTTTGGATTTTGCGATTACAGTATTGTTAACTCTGTGGTTTGAATGTTTAGCTCTATCATTCCTTTAACACCACCAATGTACTTCAATCTCCTTGTCCCCTGTTTCCATTGCTTCTCATCTATAAAGAGATCTTTCACTGTATCACTATCATCCCATTGTTCATCAATTTGCTAAAGAAATCTTTAGTTTTGAAAAATCGGATATGCATGGTAAATGTTATATATCTGTAACCAATAAGACCTATACATGGTTTAGAAAAGTGACTTCGATAAGATCAAAAATCACTTACAGATTACATTGAAAGAATAAGTTGCATCCAAAATCATGAAAATGACCCTCCACCTCTGTCCTTAAGTCAATTCTAGACTGTCTCTTTCTCCTCTTCTGCTTGGTAATCTCAGTTTTATAACCAAAGATCAAAAGTTTTATATTCTATTATAACTCTGTAATGTCATATGCTTAATATTTTATTGCAGCTATACCCTCTACCTGTATTATTGAATATATCATCTGTCTTCTTCTCTGATGCATAGTCAGAAAAACTTTCTCTCCTGTGTTATGTCACTTTCCAACTATTTCTAACAAAGCATTGATCATATCCCATTGTTTTTATGATTTTCTTCTGTTTCATTTATGGCCCCTGTAAAACTTGATCAGAGAGAAAGTGTACAGTTTCTAAACTTTTTTTTTATTTTAACTTTTTTATTGCATCACTGTGAGGTATACTCTAACAGAGCTGTTGATGATTGAATTTCAGTCATACAGTATTCCAACACCCATCCCTCTACCAGTGTCCATTTCCCAGTTCCAGTATGCCCAGATTCCTTTCCATCACCTTCCATCCCCAAAACCCTTCCTGCCTTTATGGCAGGCACTTTCCTTCTCTATGTCTTTGTCTCTCGGTCTCTGTCTGTCTCTCTTTCTCCCCTCTTGGGCATTTTGATTTGCAATACTGATACTGAAATGTTATCAAGAATATCCCATAACCTACTTTTAACCCTCAGATCGTGTCCAGAATGATCATTTCCAGGTACACTGGTCTCTTCTCTATCTTATATCTTCAGCCCCCTCCTCCACACTTGTGGTTAGTTCCAGTCATTGACCAGTCCTCCTAACCCCTGTTGTCCCTGTCCATGGCTATTAGTCTTCTACTATATATATATATATATATTTTTTTTTTTATATACTGCTCCAGTTTTTCCTTATATTATACCCTACTAATGTACCTCCTCTTGAAGAGTCCAGCAAGCTACTGAGAGTATCCCGCCCACACAGCAGAGCCTGGCAAGCTACGAGCGGCCTTTCAATATGCCAAAAACTAGTAATAATAACGGGCCTCATTCCCCTGACCCTAAAGAGTCCCCAATACTCCATTGGGCTATGCTAGCATGTGACAGGAGTCATTACTGATTAATAAATGGAGTCATTACTGGCACCCACTCAAGCAAATCGATGATCAATGGGATGATCAGTGACAAGTGACCACAGATGAATGCAGTTATTCTATATCTGTCCCTTTCCTTCTCACTCATTTTACTCAGCATAATACTCTCCATGTCCATCCATTTATAGGCAAATTCCATGACTTTAATACAGTGTATAAACTTTTCATGTCTATACCTTGCTAGAATTTCTGCTAAAATGCAACTCGTCTGTTTAACTTAAAGGTCAGATTTTCCATTTAGAAACACTTTTTTCCCAATTTCAATACACTTCCTATTGTATACAATAATAATAATGTAAGTAAATACGTATTCAAGAAGTTTTAGCCTGAGTATCTTTATTTTACTTTCAAGTTATAATTCAGTAAAGTGTTTATTTTCATGAACCTCAACCTTCATCTAAAATATTTGCACCCAAATATTTAGTTCTTTATCCTGATTAAAGAGATTTTTCAGTCCAAATTCTTCTCTACCCAGAAAGTAAAATATTATTGGTAGGCAAGCTCTTCCTACTCCACTTTCTCTGATATACTACGGTTATAAACTTAATTACCTTTACTACTTAAAGATTCTTTATTTTTGAACAGTGGTTGGACCTTTCACTCAAAGTTAAGTCTTAATGTTTTCATATCTTGAACTTCATTTTTGAACATTAGACCTTTTACTCAAACTTAAGTCAAGGGTTTTCTTCAGGAATTCAGAATTCTGATGTATAATTAGGAAGTTCTTTCTGCACAATTACCATAATTTTATTTGCCTCTGAAGGACAGAGTGGTAGTTTTCTCCCAGGATAATCCATGAGATAATAAAGTAAAACACTACTGTGATTTTTTTTGTAATCCAATTTAATGACACAACTATGGAAAGTTTCTCTTATATATCATGGAATTAAGTGATGCTTGAGGTCATCTCCTTTGACAAGAATATTTCCCTTTGCCAAGAGAAAGGGAATAGAAGCAAACATAATATTAAACAAAATTATGGGTCTATTTTCTATCTGGATTAGTAGCAAGAGCCAGTTGATATTTACTGATTTTTTTCCTTAATGGATGGATGAAATCTAAAGCCACATAACTAAGATAATGTATGCATTTTAATTGTATTTACTTGTATCTACCGGTGTGATTCTTTGATTGTAGCCTTAGGAAAGTTAAAACCAAGAAGTTATGAAAAGAAACAATTTTATATGTCTTCCATAATTTTATATTTCTGATGATGCTTAATACCTTTATTGGAATGTTTAGGATTAGTCTAAATTTAAAATGCTTAAAGAAGTGAGAGAGGCAATCTTTACAGCACACAGCCAGAGAAGAAAGGCCCCGAGGGTGGGTGGCGAGGGGGGAAGCTCCACAGCTCCTGGAGAATGCTCCAGGTCCCAAAGAGAGCCAAGATCACCGGGAAGTCCCAGATGGGGTAGGTGCTGCATCCCGCCTCCTACGGATGGAACCCTGGTGACTATGAGCCTCTACGAGCACAGCTCAAGCATGCGGGAACAGGAATTTCACTCCAAACTGCTGGGACTGCCCTGGCTCCCAGGTAACCTCTGAGTCCAGAAGTCACACCCACAACCCGCCCCCAGCACCATCTTTACAGCACACAGCCAGAGATGAAAGGCCGCGGGGAGGGGGGCGTGCTCCACAGCTCCTGAATAATGATCCAGGTCCCGAAGAGAGCCAAGATCACCGGGAAGTCCCAGATGGGGTAGGTGCCACATCCCGCCTCCTCCGGATGGAACCCTGGTGACCATGAGCCTCTACAAGCATAGCTCGGTTATGCAGGAACCAGGACTTTTACTCCAAACTGTGCGGCCATGTAAGCCACATAAGGACATCTCCTTATATATAAAGTGATCAATGGAAAGCAAATTATCCAACGTTTCTCCCTGAAAATCAGGCTTAACTCATTTACAAACCACAACACCCAATAGGAAAGAGAGAACAAAAGGGAATGCCCTGCCACAGAGGCAGGGTGGGATGGGTGGGGGGATGGGGGATGGGAAATGGTTACTGGTGGAGGAATGGGTA
>JAOXYA010019433.1:0-13555 GCA_028565675.1 Sorex palustris | reverse complement strand
TGCCGGGCTCTCCGAGAGGGGCGGAGAAATCAAACTCGGGTCGGCCATGTTGGCTGCGTGCAAGGCAAACACCCTACCGCTGTGCTATCACTACTTTCAGCATGCTTCTCCCATCCTGGGAAGATCCTCCCAACACCTTTTGTTTGGTGCTTCCTTCTCTGAGTTCCCTTTTCCCCTAGCATGTGTGGCTGGCCTAGGAGTAACTCTTGAGCATAACTGGGTGTGGCACAAAACCAAAAGACAATAAACAAAAAAATCTCCCTGTGGGGGCTGGAGAGAAAGTACAGCGGGTAGGGCATTTGCCTTGCATGCGGCCGACCCGGTTTGACTCCCAGCATCCCATATGGTCTCCTGAGCACCGCCAGGAGTAACCCCTGTGCATCGCCGGGTGTGACCCAAAAAAGCAAAAAAAAAAAATTTCCCTGTGTTGTAGGAATTAATAACTCATTAAAAAAAAAATTTAGTCAGGGCCAGAGCAGTGGGTAAGGTTCTTACCTCATATGCAGCCAAACCTGTTCAATCCTTGGCCCCCTATATTGATCCTCCATGCCCCCAGGCGTAAGCCCTGAGCACAGCCAAAGAAACATTTTTACACTGCATTAGAGAATTATTCATGATTGGGTCTCAGACATTCATGTTCCAACACCAGTGTCAACTTCCCTTCACCAGTATCCCCAGTTTCCTTTCCATCCATCAGTCTGCCTCTGTGACAAACCCTTTTAAATAAATTTTTGGCCCTGTGGCGTACAGTACTTTCGCTGATAGGGTTTCTTGCAGAATACTTTCCCATTTTATTTCAGTACCCCTCCTGGTTGAAGCTTCCTATTAAAGGTAATGTTTTCTTCCCTACCTTCCTCCCAGTCCCGTATGGCAAGCTTCCTACTAAAGACCAGTTCTCATGTTCATTTCTATTGCATTTGGGCATTTGTTGTCTCTGTGTTACAAATATAGTTAGGTAGCGTACTTCTGTGTGAGTATATCATGGTTTGTCTTTTCAGCTATTGATGGATATTGGGTTTAATTTTTTACATCTCATGAAGGGGACAAGCATATTTTTGAGGCCTAATTGAGTGTATTAAATTGTTTATGAATCAGGCAGAATCTGATTTAGCAAGTGGAGAGGCTCCAAAAGAGATTGTACAAAGAGGAATGTTTTCTACTAGAGAGATTGTAAGCAAAAGAAAAGAGAGTATTCCAAGTATTGCTATCTTCCCTCAGGGAAGGGGAGAGGAAGAGATTACCTCACTGATGCTTATCAGTAAAACCTGGACTTAACAGATTTAAGTATATACCATGTGGGCCTGAGGAACTATACAGATTTTAAGGTGCTGGCACACAGCCGACCCTAGTTTAATCCCTGACACTGGATATAGTCTGCTGACCTGCACCAGGGGTGCTCGCTGAGTGCAGAGCCAGGACTCAGTCCTGAGCACTCAGCACCCCCCTTGCACCCAATTATACTTTTCATTTGAAGTTGAAGTGCCTTATTATTAAATTTTGGTTTTTGAATCACACCTTCAGTGATGGTAAGAGATTTCTCCTGGCTCTGCACTCAGGAATTATTTTTGCTGGTGCTTGGGGGACCAAATGGGATGCCTGGGATAGAACCTGGGTCAGCCGTGTGCAAGGCAGGTGCCCTACCCTCTGTACTGTTTCTCTAGCCCTAAAGTTGAAACTATGCTTAGATTAGATACTAAATCTAAGTGGCCTTGAAATTGATAAGCTTCTATATAGATAGATACTTCCATGGGCACCCACTTGAATCTCCAGAGTTGATTTTTTCCCCCCACAGTTGATTTTAAAGTTATTTTAAACTAAACATTTGAGCTTCTTAATGTTGGGGGGGGGGGGAAGGAAAGAAAAGCCTGTTTAGTTTCCCTTATCTGCCTTCAAGCAGAAACCTCTCTTGGAGTGAGGCTATGGGGCTGCTGGAAAAAGCCTTCCTTGGGGAAGTTTGACAAATCCAAGGAAAGATGGATAGGGGCTGCTTGCCCCTTCATAAACATCACAAACTTTATCTGCTATTATTTCTCCTACTGAAACCTTGAAAGTCTGAGTCTGCTGTTGCTGCAGGGCCATGGATATAGAATGGTGGCAGGTCTCTGTTGTGGAGCTTTATTGACCACGGCCAGCAGGTTGGAGGGTGGTGGACTCATGTCCTCAAAGTACCCACCTTGTCTGCGTGGTCAGGGGAGAGCAGCTTTCTCTAGGAGAGAAAGAGAAGGGAAGCCTGTTTCTAGGAAGTGTGCTGCAGGCCTGTGGACACCAGGACGCACTGTAAATTCTCTCTGAGGTTATTCCTGAGCCCACTCCATCTTATATATTGTTTAGACAAAGTAAGGGTTAAGTTTATTTTATTGTTGATGTTTTTGGGCCACCCCTGTCAGTTCTCGGGGTTTACTCAGGCTTACTCCTGGCTCTGCTCTCAGGGGAGTATATGTGGTGTTGGGGATCACGACTTGGGTCAGCTCTGTTCAAGGCAAAAACCTGCCCACTGTACTGTCGCTCTGGACCAGGGTTAGGTTTACTGAGTGACGCATAAGGCAAGAACTGTCCTTGTCCAGAAGAGGTTGCTGCTCTTAATCTCTTAGATTGATTTCACCATAAGGCCTCCCCTTTTTCTTAGCCTTTCTGTACTATCAAGCAAGGCATATACATAAATAACTTCTTTTGGGGAAGGGAGGCCACACCTGACAGTACTCAAGGCTTACTCCTGGCTCTGTATATAGGAACTACTCCCAGGTGCTTGGGACTGTATGGATATTGGGGATTGAACCCAGGTCAGCTGTATGCAAGGCAAGCATCTTACCTGCTGTATTATCGCTCCAGCCCTAAATACTCCTCTTTAGCTACCTAGACCCACTTTTAAGCTCTCTGTATGCATATATGAATAGGCTTAACAAATGCCAGTTAAGTTCCTCGACATTCAGCCCAGTGATTGACTTTAAGTTGGAAGAGGAAAAAGACTTTCCTCCCAACACAGATTTCTCTTGGGGAAATCTGAGGGGCTGTAAATGTGATCATAAAGTAAGTACATGTTTAATGTTTAAGGGACTGCCAAACTATTTTCCAAAGTGGTTGTGCTATTTTATGTTACCACCTGCAGGCTGCGAGAGATCTAGTGGTAATGTGTGGAATTCTGTGCTTTTTAGTATATTCACTGAGTTCTGGTAAGTCACCTCTAAGTCTTGAACACTCCTAGCACTCTCCTAGGCAACCATCTCCCTATTAATATTTCTGACTTTCCTCCTTCTCATTTGATCCTCTCCATGATTAATTGACTTTGTGTCTAAATGAATGTGACAGTTCATGTCATTAATATAAACGGAATTATACTACATGTAACTTTGGAGGCTGCCTTTTTTTTTAAAAAAAATGTTTTAAAGATGTTTTAAAGATTCGTTCTTTTGCTTTTTGGGTCACGCCCATAAATGCCCAGGCGTTATTCCTGGCTCTGTGCTCAGGAATTACTGGCAGTGCTTGGGGCACCATATGGGATGCCAGGGATTGGACCCAGGTCAGCCATGTGCAAGGCAAATGCCCTACCCGCTGTACTATTGCTTCAACCCCGATTCATCCATTTTCAGCGCATCCATTTTCAGCACAGCTTTGTTTCCTAAACATTTTAAGAATAATTGTTGAAAATAGTTTCATATAGAATAAGCATATACACTTTCATATATTAGAAAGGATCAAATGTAATAGATGAGGTAATAGATGTAATAGATGAGGTTCAGCTCGAAGTCTGAACATTTTGTTATATTAAATTATATCACAAATTTGATATAATATTCTTTCAGAGGAATAGGTTTCTGTCTCTTGCTGGGACCCAAATCCATAAATGCTTTCCTAAGCATTTATGAATTTACTTAGTAAACCTCTCTCTTTCCCCATCTCTTTTTAAAATTTTGGGCTTTTTGGGTCACACCCAGCAATACTCAGGGGTTACTCCTGGCTCTGCTCTCAGGAATTACTCTTGGCGGTGCTCTGAGGACCATATGGGATGCTGGGGATCGAACCAGGGTCAGACGCATGCAAGGCAAATGCCCTACCCACTATACTATCACTCTGGTCCCTAGTTGTAAATTTTTAGAAAAAAAAAAGAGACTATAGTGTTCCCATATACCTTACAGCTAACCTCCTGTTACTAATGTCATATTAGACTGGTACTTCTTTTTTTTTTTTCCTTTTTGGGTCACACCCAGCGATGCACAGGGGTTACTCCTGACTCTGCACTCATGAATTACTCCTGGCAGTGCTTGGAGGACCATATGGGATGCCCGGGATGGAACCTGGGTCGGCCTTGTGCAAGGCAAACACCCTACCTGCTATAGTGTCGCTCCAGCCCTAGGCTGGTACCTTTATTACAGTTAATGAACCAACATTGTGTGGCTCTTAATAAACTAAAGTCCATACCCTATTCAGATTTCCTTAGTTCTTAGTGTCCTTTTTCTGTTCTTGGACCTCATCCAGGGCTTCATTATATTTAGTAGTAAAGCCTTAGATTCGTCTTGGCTGGAATGCTCTCTTCTTTCTGAGGACCTAGGCAGTTTTGCATATTGATATAGACCATCCTGTAAGTGTTGTTCTATTTGTCTGAATTTTTTCACTTGTTTAGACTGGATTTATGGGTTGTATCTACAGCAATAGGGTGCCATTTTCATTACATCATTTCAAAATGTAATTGCTGTTAACATGACTCATCTTATGAAATGGTCATTTCTACATTTCTAGTGCTCCAGTGTAAAGCTACTCCTCATCATACATCTGCTCTTTGTTTTGTTTTGTTTTGTTTTTGGTTTACACCCAGAGGTGCTCAGAGATTATTCCTGACTCTCTGTTCAGAGATCACTCTTAGAAGGTTCTGGGGGGCCCAACTCATGTTGGCCACATACAAGGCAAGCACGCTACCCACTATTGCTCTGGCCTCATCTACTGTCTTTTTCCTAAGGAGTAGAGTTCTATTCCACCTCTCTGAGGACATTGTCTACAAAAATTAGTTACTCAAATAGATTTGAATAAGCTCTTCCATTTGTTCTTTATGTAACCATTTGGATTTATAGATATTTATTTTGCTGTCTTGGGTTGTAATCTGGTGTTATGTTGTTTTCATTGTTTCAGCTGTGGTGGATGGGAGCTTTCCATTTATTCTTATATTCCTTTTGTTCTCTTGGCTTTGTATTTTTATGATTTTTTTCCTTTTTATTTTAGAGTACTTTTTAGTTTCTGACACTATAGGATATTGCACAGTCTTTATGTATGGTTTCCTCTCTGGTCCTAGAAACAGTCATTTCTCCAAGGATTCTTAGCTCCTTTTATTAGAGAATAGCTTTAGAAACCAAAATCTGAACTTTGAATATGATTTTTACTACTGTAGTGTCATTGTGTCTATATTGGTTTCTCATATTTCTCATAAAGGAAGCATAGTAGGGGCATAACAAATGCCCAAAGGGAACAGAAATCAAGAACTTGCCTTCAGTAGGAAGCTTTGCACAGGGGAGGGAAATGGTGGGGACACTGAGACAATGGTGGGGAGAAGTGGACACTCTGATGTAGGATGTGGTATTGGAGTGAGATGTATGTTACCTTGCCATCAATATACTGTAAACAACGGTGCCTAAGTTAAAACGTAAAAACAAATAAATGGAAGCAGCTTTATGTGTGTATGTTCAATTATAATTACCTGTATAGGGCATATTACACAGTGAAAGTGTTTTGGGTTTTGTCTTTTTTAAAAAAAAAAATTGGGGTATTGGGCCACACCTGGCTGTGCTCAGAGATCACTACTGGCTCTGTGCTCAAAAGGACGATATGTGGTGCCAGGGATCAAACCCAGGTTGGCTGCATGCAAGACAAATGCCATTCCTGTTGTACTATCTCTCTGGCCCCTACACAGTGAATCTTTAGTGAAACTTTGGGACTTTTGCTCATAGATTATTAAAAATTATTGTGAAATAAGTACATTAACTTGGCTAATGGGGGAGGGCGTACTTTAGAAGTGAATTTAAAATATTTAAAAAGCGTGAAGAACTTTTATTTTTAATATTATCTACTTTTGAATGATCTTAAGCAGACATAGGCTGTATGGTGGATCCTCTTTTACTTGTCAAACAACTTCTTTTTTTTTGCTTTGTGATGCACAGGGGTTACTCCTGGCTCATGCACTCAGGAATTACTCAGGGGACCATATGGGATGTAGGGAATCGAACCCAGGTTGGCCGTGTGCAAGGCAAACGCCCTGCCTGCTGGGCTATTGCTCCAGCCCCAACAACTTCATTATTTATTGGCTTTATACGCTTTGTATTGGCATGAAGAGCTCTTAAGGATAACTTTAGTTCAAGCTGGTAGCCTGAGAAATGTGTGGTATATTAGAGTGAAGCCGGTCTTAGGGAAGGTGTATCCAAATCCAGACTCTCATGTCCTTGCTGTCCATAACTGGATAAGTGGTGTTTCCTTTGAAGATTGGTTGGCTGATTAAGTGGGCTACTGTTTGTGAAGAATTGAGAGTGCATATGGTAGCTAAGTGCTGTTTGTGTACATAGAGCTGTTGAGTAGACCAGATTTTCCATGGCCACCTTGAATACCCCAAGTCTGCTACTGTACTGGGGCCTATACTTGATGATATAGCAGCAGAGAGTCTAAATTACACATAAAGGAATGGTTTGGTCCTTGGATAACTGATTACAATGTAAGTAAGATGATTACAATGGAAAGTAGGTTTGTTAGTTCCCTAGGGCTGCCAAAATAAGTTTTCACGATTTGTTTTGTGAATGTTAAAGTAACAGATTTCTCACGTTGCTGGAGATTAAAATCAGAAGTCTGAAATCAAGGTACCGGCAAGTTGCTGTCATCTTTTGGCAGTTACCTTCCATCTTTGGTATCCCTTGGCTTGTATACACATCATTCATGCATGCCACAGTGGCGGCATTGTGGTTTATCTAGTGCCCCTCTGCTTATAAGGATGCCAGTCACTGGATCAGGCTCACATCACAGGGATGTGGATTAAGTGGTGAGGAGCAATTTTTGTTTTTGTTTTTGGGTCACATCTGATGTTGCTCAGGGCTTACTCCTGGCCCTGTGCTCAGGGGTCAGTCCTGGTGTGGGTCTCAGAGGGAGAATATGCAGTGCCTGTGATCAGATTCAGATCAGGTGTGTGCAAGGGAAGCACCTTAACTTACCTCTTAGGCCCCAGGTGGGGATGACATTATTCAACCTAGAATGGGGATAAACAAAATTCATGATGTGTTCTACAGAGTAAATTATCTAAAGTGTTCCATTTTAAGGGTGGTCATTAGGAATGAGGAATGGATGAAAGATGAGTCTGGAAAGAACAAAATATATATATATATATATATTATAGTTTCAAATCACATTAAATTGTGTGAATTTTGGCATCCACCATCTTACTGACAGAGAAATGGCTCATTATCATAACTCCAAAAAACGATACTGCCAAATCTTCCCAGGTAGACGGATCTGGGCCTTCTTGGAATGGGATGGGCAGATTCCCCTTTCTGCCTGAAGGCACAGCAGCCCACAACCACACCTGATACCCATGACATAGAAGCAGCCCAACTCTACAACTGAACCTCATCAAACTGCCAGGCCACTAAATTGCTCCAGATCTATGGTTTCTGGGCTGCACAACCATGACACCTTCAGATTTCATAGTACTGTCAGCTTAGTAGGATGACAACAAATCAGATGGGAAAGTTGCATGGGAGCCCACCAAGCTCATTGAGCCTAAACAGTAACACAGAAGGCCCGACCAGCAACAACCAACAGAGTGGATCTTCAGACAAGACTTTAGATACAACACTGATCACAAGTGGACTCTTACTGATCTAAGGGTTTGTTTGTTTGTTTTTCCCTTTCTTGGTCACACCGGGCGAAGCACAGGGGCTACTCCTGGCTCATGCACCCAGGAATTACTCCTGGTGATGCTTAGGGAACCACGTGGGATGCTGGGAATCAAACCCAGGTCGACCTCATGCAAGGCAAACGCCATACCCGCTGTGCTATCGCTCCAGCCCTTAATTTAAGTTTTGATAATTCCATTTGCCTTTGTGTTGTAACAAACAATATGAAATAAATTTGTTTGTGCCTGAAAGGGGGTAGGCTGGGGTGGTAGGTGAGAAACTGTAAACATTGGTGCAAGGAAAGGCACACTGGTGATGGAATTGTTGTTGGAACATTTAGTGCCCAAAACAACTAAATTATGAACAACTTGATAAATCACAGTATTACAATAATTTTTTAATTGTGTTTAAAAATACAATTTTCTCCCTTAAGAACTTTGAAGAACGTTGTTTTTTTAAACGCAAAATTAACTTAATAACAAAGATTGTTGTATTTATGACTGAATCTGTATTTTGCAATTGTCTTTCTATATTTGAGGAAACGGCGAGGTTGTGAATCTGTGGTGCTCAAATTAGAGAATAGAAGTATTATATTATTCAGCAATTCCACTACTGGGTATTTATTCAAAGACAATGAAAATTCTCAAAAAATGGGTTCACTCACCCTCATACTCATGCAGTGTTATTTACATAGTCAAGATACAGAAACTACCTTAAGTATTTGTGGGTGGATGAGTGGATAAAGAAAATATTATGTATGCATACATACAACCCCTAGTATGTTGTTTAGTTTTTTTGTTTGTTTTTGTTTCTAATGAATTTTAATCTCGGGGTTGGAACGATGGTACAGCAGGTAAGATATTGTCCCAGGTATGTGGCTGACCAGGGTTCAACCCTAGCACCCCCTATGATCTGAGCACTGCCAAGAGCAGTCTCAGAATACAGAGCCAGGAGTAAGTCTTGAGTACCAACAATGTGGATATAAAATACCCTGGGGGCTGGTAGGGGAGAATGGGATCTTACCATTGGTGACAGTATGGATCTTGAAGGCATTGTTCTAGGTGAAGCTCATCAGACAGACACAAGTACCACCTGATTTTACATATGGAATCCAAAAGTAAACTTATAGATACAGTGAACTAGGTTATTGGTTGTGTGGTGGTGGTAAATAGCATCAAAAGGTTCTAGGCTGGAGAGGTACAGCAGGTACAACAGGTAAGGTAACTTGCCTTGCCACACCACATATCATCCACTGAACCCTAACAGCATTGATCTCTGAGCACAGAGTTAGGAGTAAAGTTTGAAAACTGTTGGGTGTGACCCAGAAATAAAGAATAAAACTTAAAAAGATACCTACTTCAAGTTATAAATTAAGTACAGTGTTGTTAAGTAGCAGGATGATTATATTTAATACTCTGTTGCAGATTTGAAAGTTGCTGAGAGATCCTAAAGTTTTCATCTCAAAAAAAGAATTGTAACAATGCATAGTGACCAGTGTTAACTAGGTTGTGATGATTATCAGTAGTATATACAAATATCAAAGAATAAATGTGTACCTGAAACTGTTTTTATATGCCAACAACAACAAAAAAATGAACACTCAAACATGTAGACTTCGATTTTTGTTAGAATGTTGGCAAATGACCATGTCTCTTAGTATACCTATAGAAGACTGATTCGATTGTGAGCATTTATTATACAATGTTGTAGTGTGGATAACAAGTATGTGGGTATGTTTTGAAGTGACTGTGTAGGAACCATGAGCGTAGCCTTTCCAAGCCAGGCGAAGGGGTGTGTCTGTACAGGTTTCTGGGAATCCTTGCAGTTGGAGGTGGATGTAGCATGGGAAAGAGTGATTTGGAAATTTGAAAACTTTTTCTTTTGCAACCAAAGCTCCAGGCAAACTTGTTTGTTGAATAAATAGAACCTGGGAAAGCCTGTGAACTCTCTTCCTGAAATTATTTTTTCTTTTAAGTTTGCAATGAACTAAGTTGTACATTTTAAACTATTGGTGGTCTTTATTATTACTTGACTAAAACCACTTCTCTGCCCATTTTAGCATTTAATAATTGCTATCCAAATTGGTACTAAGATTATTTTATTATTATTTTTGTTGTTTTTTTGGGTCACACCCAGCAGTGCTCAGAGCTTACTCAGGGCTCTGTGCTCAGAGATCACTCATTCCTAATGGGCCTCGGGGACCATATGAGGTGCCTGAACCCTGGTTGGCTGCATGCAAGACAAGAGCCCTGCCTGTTGTACTCTGACCCGTCAGATCCTTTCTGAACAGTGCAAAACAGGATACTTTGACTACCTGGAAGATTGGATCTGGGTGAAAAGTTTTTCAATAGAATTTTGGAGCAAAAGAGTTATTGGGAGTCCTGGCTTTCAAGTAACAGCTGCCTTTGTCTTGAAACACTAGCTGAAACTGGGAGCAGTATGTCCAGGTGTGGGAAATGCTGTTTTACCTTCCAGATCTCTCCCCCACAAACTACTCATTTCAGAAGGAGAAAATTCAAACATTTATGAGCTACTTCTACTGCTGTCTTGGAAATATTAGGGTGAAAATGATTACATCTGTCCAAAGCAGCTTAAGCTCTTATGAAATACAAATCTTAGACAAGAAGCAAATAGCAGTGGAGGAAGGGAGTTCACTCTTGTCCCCCATCTTTTTTGAACTCTCTGACTTTGGCCACAGTGTATTGACACTGGCTGCAGTTGGTTGGTGTGATAAGCCTTCCTCGTCTTGGTCAAGTTTCCAGGTAATCAAGGCACTTGGCTCTGTCTCTGTGTTTTGTTGTGTTGCTTCAGTACTCCCTTCACAGATGGCCTCAGGAACGGGTCTGGTATAACAGTGCCATGACCTAGAGAATACCTGTTTTGCAAGACGAGTCATGAGTTCAAATCCGTGCTGTTCCATGTGTGCCAAGTGTGATCCTGGCAACTCTGCCATTTATAGTCTCCCAGCATAGAAGGCTCTTCCAGCCATGCCAGCCAGGTATGGGTAAGTACCACCATAAGACCTCGGACCCCGCAGGCACCACACATAAGTTCAGCCTCTGAGGAGCCATGTGGGACCAGGCAGCCTTCTCTCAAGCACCGCAGCTGAAGGGGCGGGCTGCAGTCACGTATGCAGGCACCTTAGCCAGACAGATGCTTGGTCTTCCCATCACACCAGCGATCCCAACAGGAAGGAGCGGGTGCTTTATCCTTGGTGTTTCTAAAAATGAACAGTTTAGGGGCTAGAGAAATAGTACCATGGCTAAGGCTGCCTGCCTTGCATGCGGCCAACATTGGTTCCATCCCAGGCATCCTGTAAGGTCTCCTGAGCCCACCAGGTGTGATCCCTGAGCACGGAGCCAGGAGTGGGCCCTGAACACAGCCAGATGTGGCGACCGCCAGTCCCAGAGAAATGGCTTCAAAGGCCAACATAAACCAGCTTTGATGTCATTTTTATCATATTTTTCACTTGAGTATAAGATTCTGTTTATTGTACAAAATTTTAAAAGTTATAAGGGAAAAAGAATAAAACCTCTCCTAATTGTAGTATTGTTGTCATTCAGTATAGTGTGAGATATTTTTCATCATAGTTGGATCATGTTATATGAATTTTTATTCTGTTAGTAATATATTTTGAGTAATTTTTAAATTAGGTGCCTCCTGGTTGGTGCTCCTGACACTCTTCTTCCTCCATGACGTTGAGACCTGTGTGACTGCATAGTAACTTGGAGTAGTCTCTCTGTCATGACCATTCTTTCTTGGTCGCACGACTTCACAGGGTCCTCAAGGCTCTTCCTGCCTGTATTGGAAGAATTTGACTTGTTGAATTTTAGCATCTCCGTAAAGTCTTTGATCAGCTTTGCTCTGGTCCTAGAGCACCTGGTGTGTGTAATGGGACTGTGATTCTCTCTGTGTGCAGTCAGTGGGAACTGTATTTACCTCTTACCTTTACTGGGAATGCTCTTCACTGACTTGAGCATTGGGTTCATAGTTAACTTCCCCTTATGAAATTTCAAGGCTAAAATAGCTCTGTTTGGAGGAACTGTGTGGAAGAGGTGAGGGTAATCCATTTCCAGAGGCACTTTAGAATACAGATTGGTGTCTAGAGTAGATGCCCAGGAATGTTTCATCATCATCTGAAATAAAGAAAGCATATAGAAGTACTGGACTCTGAGGTCCTGCTTGTGTTATAAATCAGCTTAAGCATGGAAACTGATATAACTATTAGGAATTGATTACTTGGCACACACCCGATCAGTCCTCATATCAGTGTGGTTAATCATCACCCACAACTCTCTGGTGGAAAAATAAAGATCAACATATAGATTTTAAAGTGATGCTTTCAGTTCCAAGAGTATGTAAACTCAGGTGCTATAGAAATGGAGGTGTGTTAAAACCATCCTTAAAGGTGTGTAGAGCATAATTGTAGGGAGAATATTGAATACAGTAAAAGGTCGGCAGTCCTAGATCATTGATGACCATCCGTGATGAAGTCTGGACAACTTTAGTATTTTGAAGCCACCAGAGGGCAGTAACTAGGAGAAATACAGCATAGGATGGTGGGCTAGTGGAAAGAACTGCCAATTAGACTTTTGGCTCAGATAATTCAGAAGTGACAGAACCTTAGCAATAGTTGTAAAGAGTGACATATTAAGAGAAGATTTAGGGGCCGGAGAGATAGTTTAGTGGGTAGGGGGCTTACCTTGTATACGACCAGCCTGGGTTTGATCTTTGGCGTTCCATTGGTCCCCTAAGCACTTCCAGCAGTAATTCCTGAGCCCAAAGGCAGGAATAATTCCCAGACATTGCCAGATGTGGCTCACCTTCCCACATCATCCCTAAAGAGAAGATTTATTGATAAGGGCATGAATTAGTCTATGCCCATACAGGCTTAACCAATATATGGGGACAGAAGTAAGACTGTTGCGACAAAGGAATTAGGTAATGTGTTGTGTTTTTTGTTTAAACTAGTTTTTGTGATAGTTTTTCATGTTTCACTTGCAGCGTTCTGTCTCTGAAGAAACTGTTAACCTTGATTTTGGTGACTGTTTTATGAATAACTATCATGGCTGTTCATCATATTTTGTGCAGATTTTATTGTATTTCAGTATCGTTTCAAGGTTTAAAAAAGTATCAGGCCAATAGTAAAGTAAAGTAAATATCTAGTGCAATTAAGCTTAGTTTTGGTGAGGGTGGGGGTTGGTTTGGTTTTGCGGCCACACCTGGTGAAGCTCAGACCTGTCCTGACTGTTTTCTGGGGTCTCTTCTGGTAGTGCCTGTTGGGGGGGGGGTGGTTATCATGAGGTGCTGGAGATCAAGCACAGCCCCCTGCCATGTAAAGCATGTTTTCCGAACTCTTCCTTGTAATTATCTCCTTGGCCCTGATCTTATTTTCAGTATCTTCATTGAATTAGAATTCATCCAGTTGAGTGTACAGTTTAATGTTTAAGGATGTTAATACCTGTAGCCATCACCAGTCACCACAGAGAGAAACTTTTAAAAACTACTTTTTATTGTGGTATCAGAGTTCATGGTCACGGTCACGGTCTTCCGGTTGTTTTGCTGATTTGTTGATTTGCTCGAGCGGGCCCAGTAACGTCTCCATCATGAGACTTGTTTTTACTGTGTTTGGCATATCGAATACGTCACAGGGAGCTTGCCAGGCTCTGCCGTGCGGGCGAGATACTCTCGGTAGC